>JYFJ02004320.1:0-33067 GCA_000934665.2 Catajapyx aquilonaris
CCCCCTACCTCCTCAGCTACTCTATTGTCGACCGCAAAGCACGCTTCATAATATAAGAGTTACGAAAGAAGCAGCCAACCGTTAAGGACTCGATAAAAATTCTAGCCATTTTGCTGGTGCCAGGCTGCACTCCTATGCTAAACGGCCAAGGAAAAGGTAGTAATAGAAGCCCCTATCTGCATGTGATCGTCTTCATTTCCGGATGCATAGGCCTACTCTGTGCTGGAGCCTGGAGGCCTCAGCTGCTTCATATCGGAGAAAACAACTGCAAGCTGCAAAACATCCAGCTTTAAAATATCTCAGATTTTCCCAGACTAATTTTTTGAAGCCAGTCCTTGTATACATGTACGAAAGTTAACGTACACTCTTAACCATTTACCTTCTCTAGAGAGGGTAACTGTTTAAGAGTGTACGGAATGTACAAACGTACGAAAGTTAACGTACGGAATGTACTAATGTACGGAAGTTAACCGTGCACAACTTAATGTCAAGTGCAAAAGCTGTAAATTGCAGGAATTTCAACTTGAGGTCTGTCACTAATCAATCTAATCGCTATCGATTGCGAGCTGCCGCATCGGTAATTTGCACACTGAAAAGCGGACAATTAGTTCGACTTAATTGGTAATTACCCCCGCAAAGTGAGAGGAATTTGGGGGGGACCTTGACACGTGGTGCACGCAAAAATATATAGAACAGGTTGATTCCCGCCTTGTTGGAACTACGTGCGTTTTTTCAACTTAGGTCAAGGCGTCAATCTCATTACTGCCAAATCTGACACCATTTTTTGGAGCCCTTTTCGGTGACAAGGTCAATGGAAAGGGGGTCCAAATTTCACACAGCCCAATATTCCATTTTCCTACTTCTCGATAAATTTGATCTTGGGCCCCTTAAGTTTGCTGGAGGTCAAGTGTAATGGGTCGAATGGTCACGTATAGGTATAGACAGAAAACTGATCGTAGTGCTAGAAAATTAATCAAAACTTTTTTTCTCACAGTCTTAAGTGTCACTTGTAACCTGACTTTGCGAATAGCACTTACATCACTTCCTCGTTCGTAATTGAAAAAAAAAGTTGTTCGACAAGGTCACCCCCTTTACCAAACTATCAATAACTCTGCTAGAAAATTATTGTTTCTATATTAAAGCTGTTCCCCCGAGGCCAGAGCATTTTTGCTTCATAAAAAAAAAAGTTTGGAAAAAAATATCCCGCCTTTCATCCTTCAGGTTGTTTGCTAAAGTCTTTTCCTAACCAAACATACTGAAGCTATCTAGTTTTATGGGCAAATATGAGCCATCGAGACGCACTCTACTTCCATTTTTTTTGGTGCCTAAAAAAAGTTTGCGCCTAAATTGATACAATGGCATTAAAAGCGTGAGGCAAGAAATTCAAACTGGGACCACTTTCCCTGGATCATGCAAATGAGGTTGAAGAACCGGGGATAAGATCGTGAGAACCGATGCTTCCTTATAATGGCCGCATGAGAATGATATGTGCAAGCAACCTGTTTTACGCTAAATATTACGAGACATGTTTTGTAAATGAAGCCTTTTAAAAGTGTAATTTTGAGGCCCGGGACTGTCGCAACTATCTTTGTATAGCTGGTGGTGGAAAATGTGAAAGAACGAACCCTTTTTGTGATAATAATGAATTTATGAGCCCAATTTGTTTTGATAACAATGCCGGTGTCGTATGAAATATCATGCCATAACAATAACGCTAAATCAAATGCATTGCAACATTTTGTCCTATGCCTATGTAGCTAATTATTTAATACTTAATATTTATACTATTTACGCAAAGTGCAAAATTGCGAAAGTGGATGTGCTTTATATTGGCAAAAATAATAGGCCACAGCCGCTTCCTTCCGTCCCTATCCCATCCCCATATATGAGAAGTAAAAACTAAAGCAAGAGTTCCAGATAAAAAATATGGTGGTATCCCACCCCCCCTAAGAGGGCCCATGGGTCTAGCACGGGGTACATATTATTATATATTATTATTATTATTATATTGGCAAAAACAATAATTTTCTTTTCTGTTAATAAATAAAAACCTGCAAATATCAATAACGTGTGTTGCAAACCCTGCCAAGTCACCCCAAGGCATGAGTATGAGCGTACAAATGACAAGAAATATTGCAATCCCTAATTGAAGGTATAATTAGTGACAGTGCGACCAATGGGAGCCCCGGCCAAAAAAACAACTGTCCAATCCGGATTGCCACATCCGGGCAACCTGCAAAACTCAAGATGGTGGGTTAGGCCTACCTCGTCGTCGCAGATTCCCTCATCGCTCTGGATGTACTCTTCCAGCTTGTTAAGTCCCACTTCCATCATCTCTGACTGCGCTGTTTAGTAGACTCGAGAAGACTGGCAGGTGGTATAGCTAGGCTATATAGTATGCTTGCTAGAGCAAACTCGGACTATGAAATGAACTGAGTAGAAGTGGGCTCGTGCCTTTATAAATATGCTGACCAAACCGGACAGCCAAAGTACGTCATCAGGGGGAAAGATTATTCCAGATTTCCCGCCAAAGGAGTTTTCCCTCCCCGCAACCACCACAGCCTCCCCCTTGAACATTCTCCTAACCCCACGTTGCATTCTAAGAAGTGACCCTGTTTCCTACGAGTGAGGGAGTGTGCAGGGGGTAGAGGAGGGTGGAGCAACTTCGTCAACATTTCTTATTGCGAAATGGGCACGCGAGGGAAAAACCTGTTCAATCAAGTTCAAGGGCAGGTGGGCTTGGTCACTTCGTTTCAACAATTTAAATATAGTGACTTCCCGGGGCAAGGGTGGACACTGGATAGACATTGGGGACGTCATCATTGACGCTTTTCAGGTGTATCTTCGGATGCTTGTTTGGGTGATATAAGACCTTTGTCACAAATCTTGGTTGACATTTTATTGGACATTTACGTACTGATTTGCGTATTTGCAGCATTTTATTATGCCTTAGTAGATTTGTTTACGTCCTCAATGAGTAATAATGCTTGAGTCTAGAAAGGGTTAATGCTCTGGTCTAGAAGGTAAGGTCATACATATGATATAACGCTCGGTAATATATTATGCAGGTAACAAGGCTGTTTAAAAAAAAATCCCCATCATTCAATCAGCTTTTTTGTGCCATAACAATAATGTCATTGCATACATTTGCTACAAAGTGCAATAACCGAATGGAAATATTTGTGCATTATTTGTTTTAATCAATTTTTACTCTCATAATGACGTATTATAATTATCACCAAATTGCTCGATGCAGCGTATGCCACTATTATTGTGACGCATTACTTCCGTCATAATTCTGCTATCTTATCATTGCGGTAAGGCTTCCGACCACCGGTACGTACATTCCAAATGACATAATAATATACCTACGTCAATTGCACAATTTCCGCATTTTTGAACCAAACCCTTTTAATACCTTATCATCTACGAAATTTGCTAATCCCACTTTCAATACAGAACTAGTTAATCAGCACTAACTCTTCCTGAATTGCAAAGTTGGCAGTCGAAAGAAAAAAAAAAAAGTCCGAGCATATAGACTATACCGTCCTTACTGGCCCCCATCCATGCACATGTGTATCGAAGGATCGGTTTCAATCTCGTTCCTAACCGCACAACGTTCAATGATCCGTGATTCGGAGTCGGTCGCAAAAAAGCACCGGACACTTTCACTTACGCCTTGTTCCATTGCCAAATCCCAGATCGTAAAATACATACCAAGGGCTACAAATCTGGGCCGCTGAAATGGGCCAAAGTGAGAGAGGGGGGAATAAATGGAAGGGATAGGAGGGGGAAAAAATCAAATTGGAGGGCGGGAGGGGGATGGGGGAAAAAAACAACAACAGGCAAGGTTAAAGTCACTCAAGGCTGGATTTGGATGAATATTTTACATTTTTTCATTTCAAAATTATGGTGTCAGTAAAGTTACCGTGAACTTGAGGTCGACATGAACTGTACACCCACTCACAAATCGATCGTGTTAATGGACGGTCCTTGTGAACTAAATACCCATTTCCAACTTGGAGACTTCTTCCACAATAATGGACGCTCACTGTGTAATTACAAAAAGCTTTTAAGGTATTCCGCAATTCATATAATTAGGTTGAAATATGCAAAAAATGCGTGTTGTGTCTATCATAATCTATCGCTTGACATATGTTTGAGAGTGTGATCTAAAGTATCTCACAAGGTTCATACAGAATGCATAAAAAATTGGCGCCCTTGAGACTGTAACTCTCAATATTTATTAAAATCATGAGCTTGATTATACTCCTGGATGGCTAAATTGGTTAAGGTGTGTTATTCTTGCCGTCAACAATAATTATTGAAGAGGCGGATTCCAAAGTCCCCTAAGTCCATTTTTGTTGTTTTGAGATTTGTGTTTTTGTTGGCATCAATAACATGGGCTTATAATGGATTAATTTTGAGAAAACTCTCCGATTTCTGCACTTGACGTTAGGGACATTTGGTGTGTTCTGACCTCGGGAGAAGGTGGAGAGTACCATAAGCTATACCAATAGACGTCATCAGCTCATTTTTCATGAAAATGGACTTAGGGGACTTTGGAATCCCACTCTTCAATTTTCACTGTACAAGCTGCTCTTGCCATGTATACAGTATAGAACGCCTGCAAATAACTCCATGGAGGGATATGTGTATATTCGTTAATAATGCTTAAAGCAAGGGATTTCCAGTAATAGCTTGAATCTGGCCAATTCCAGAAAAGAGCAATAAGAAAGCCCGCCGGATATAGCGATTCTCTGCACAATACGGCAATTAATTCCGATTTGCGTCACCGGCATTTGTCGGAAATCATTCTAACCACAACAATATCTTTTTCGCGGCCGTCATCCCGTTTCCTTTAGGTAGAAGCTAGGAAAGCCCAGTGACATGTATAGGGCCTGTTACTGATTGCAGAGGTAAATACCCTTCCGAATAATCCAGTTCCCAGAAATGGCCAAAAAATCAGACATATGAGGTTGGGATTTCCCCTTGCGAGGTCACTATAGGAACCTGTTCTTCTGACTGTTTCCAGGTGGTAAGGGTGGTGTCTAGACTCTCTCAAGAATCTTTAGAGCGTGACGGGGATCCCCCCTTGCTCAAAAAAAGAAACAATAAAAAAATGAAATCGAAAACTGGTTGTGGAATAGGTCAAGATTCGTCCTAATGTCAGGGGTTGATTTACTAACCTTTTTTTGCTGGTCTACCTTACTGATAATTATTTGGAATATAATTTTTGTGCCGGGATTTAATAGGCGTGTTGTAGAAATGAAAACGAGAATTTTGCATGCATCTTTTTCATATTAAAAAAAACAGTCCATTTCTTATTTAAGTACAAATGGGATGTAGTGTCCTAGGCCTAGTTTCAAAGACGCAATCGTTCATAAAATTGGCTCAAGTCTTAAAAACCAAGTAATTCCCACACTCGTAGAATGTCGTATATATAAGTGTCTATACCGATAATAATATAATAAGTGTCTATACCTATTCGCAATGACAAAAAAGCAAAATCCGTATCTGCAATAAAATCCAACTTTTACTACTTTATGCCTATGCAGTATTATATACTATCGATTAATACTTATCATGATAATCTATCTCTGTAATAGATGCGTTCTGCTATAAAATTACGCAATCATCTCACGTAACTCAGCCCTTTTTGTCAAGGGAGGAGCAGTTCTGGAATTTACTGGTCACCCTTGAGGTTCAAGGATCTCTGCAAAAAAAAATGTCTGAATTTTCTTTCTCTTAAATCAAAGCCTAGCAATTCGCAGGACAAGAAAGCTTTTGACCCCACTTCAAAAAGTTAGGTCAACCTGTGCCTAATTTAGCTGTTTCATAAATCGAGAAATGTGCGTCTCAGTAATCTCACTTCCTATACTAACTACAATTTGAAAGCACTTTTCCTGTCAAAATTACTGAATCTCAGCTCCAGTGTCTATAAACGTAGCACCTTCTATAATAATACGGCTAGGCTCTAAACGTTTATAACATACTCTATGAGCTGTCGCTTTTTATTGTTAGATCCATTCGCTCTTTGTAACACAAATGTTTATTGAGTACCTCAAGGTCGTAAATAGGAAATAGCTGTCTTAAAATAATGTGCTCAACAGTAATAGCTTTATGCTCCTACTTCCTTTCAAGGGAAATATTATTTGTAATTAGTTTTTTCCCCATTCCTAAAAATAATAATACTTGTCGCAGTGAAAAATGCTGATTTTTAAATGCAGTACCGGTATAATCGAGTATATTATACCGTGAACGCTGTGTCATACTCTCACAATAAAAATAAATAAATAAGGCCGGAAAAACCGGCCCTATTTATATGCCCTACCTGCTCAGTTCTTGTTACGCTATAAACCTCCTCGAAAGCAAAAAAATTGTTCCTAGACATACTGTATTTATAAATCAACGTCATTCTTGAAAACAATATACTCCTCTCACGTCCCCGTCACCTCTGCTTGGCCGGGTCTTTTTTCGCTTTTCACCCGACATGACGGGTCAGAATTGCACTCCCTACTCTGCCCAGGGCCAGGAGAAAAGGTCTGGTGTATGTCAGAAATGACTATAATTACAGCGCCCTCCGTCGGGAACCTCCCCTTCATATTCCTCTCAATAAGTAACGGTACAAATCTCATACCGTCACAACCAGGGAAATACCCCTCCTTTCCCATCACCTCATCCCAATTTGATATTCTACCAAGTTTAGCCTACTTTCCATTGACGTCCCTTATTCACCTGTTGATCGTGACTCCCCCTCCTCCTTTTCTTCCTATCGAGCATCAAATATGTGCGTCACTACTTGTTACGTTATGGTTTCACTTCACAAAAGCCCGTGACCCGCATGAACAACTCTCCCTCGTGACGTAATCCACATTGGACAGTGAGCCTTACCAGAAGATTAACAATTTGTCCTTAGGTAAATCCCCTTCAGAGTTAAACGACCTCTCTCGATGGATCCTAAAGAGAGAGTGATTCACTCATTTTTTTGGGGCTACTGTTTCGAGTCTGACTGGTCCATTTGGGGATTGGGTATGGTGAGGGTTAGGCAAAGAGGACAGGTTTGTACAGGTCTGAACTGGTCAGTTCTGGTGTAACCATCAGGAAGATGAGGCTTCTTTTTGCACCAGGTCTTGCAGCGGTCATCTGGACTAGTTTGACCTAATTGGTCAGGTGGGGTGTAAGAAAAAAAGGAGCAATTTTTAATCAAGGTTGAAACTGACATTATAGGTTGATTTACGAGAGCTCTATTGCTTGGAGGAAGGAGTGTCTCTCCATTTATATTGTGGGCGTCATCAAAGATCAGTATAGGTTTCAAGGAAATTGATGTCACACTGTACAGTTTTTTTCCAGGTGATTCTGTCCGTAATTGACATAATTATCTAGCGCGAAGGACGAATTTATAAGGAAAGATCTTCCATTTGCAATTGATGTGTCGACGTTATAAAAGTTGGCTCGAGTGTGACAACATTTCTCAAAATTCCACGCGTAGGACCGTGATGAAGAAAAAATGTACGATACTTCATCCAGCACTAAAGAGGTCTTTCTTTAGGTTATGATGGACATCACAGGACTGTATATTTTCTTTCAGCTATTTTTCTCGAGAGAGAAGCGTGTTTATAAAATAATGCTGAATTACTAAGCGCTTTTTAAATAGTAGAGATGGGTCACCTAGCGACCTGCACGGAAATGGGAGAATGGGGCATTCATATATTAATTTATGTGTGTCATATTCCAAAGGATTTACAGTAGTTATTACTTTCCTTGGTTTTCCCATATTGCTGACTACTTCTTTTACAGAGAAATGTGTAGTTATGGTTTTTGCTTTATTTGTTGTTGTTTTTAGTTGAATCCTGCGAACATCTTCCCCTTACCCGTCCGGTTCACTCTACCTAAGAAACCTTATGCAATCTGGCAAACTACGTACTATGATCATTCTGTCAGAATGAATAGTGTTTAATATAACTTACATACTGTATACCTTTCATATGGTTATGATGAAGACTTGTACAGTATTTACATAATTATTTTGATACCATTGAACTTTCTTCACGATATGGCATAAACACATGCGTATACTTTTGAAAATATGAATATTATATACATAATGAAAGTGAGGGGCTTATCCTCAAATTTGTGAGAACTATTATCAGGTGGTAAATGTTAATCGTAGTCTACTCGTACGTATAAGCTCGCGAGTTTTCATATTGTTCCATAACATTCAATGCATTCCTTCACACTCAACATTTCGTAGCACTTCAAAACTGAAATAATTTAGATATGTCTGCAAGTTTTCGAGTTATAGGGTTTTTAAAATGGGACATTCTTTTTCGATGACCATGTATTAATTGATTCTTGACACTACTTTCTCATGGTCAAGTCAGTCTTCTAAAGATACTTCTAAAGAGATTACAGTCTCCTCTGCATTTTAGGTCTTCGAATACGTTTAAATACAGCCGAAACCTGGTTATGACTTACACAGCTCCGACATTCATAGATTCTGACATACGTTTAAAAAAAATCCGACAGGAATGAAAATTCCAAGCGTGCCAAAAAATATACGGAACAAATTATTGGTATCGTAAAAGCGGTCAATTGCTAGAAAACGCGCTCAGCTAATGGCATAACTGGAACATGCCCGTCTCGACTCATTCCCTCACTCAGTCAGTGTACACATGGCAGACTCGATGACAAACATTAATATGTGATGCACTTCTGGGTTCTGGACCTCGCAGCACACTTTTTCTGCTTATCACTGGTATGGAATTTTATATTAAATATTCTTAGCTTGATCCTAGCCCAGACTGATCTAATGGGTAAACAATGCAGTATATTAAAGTCTTTCTCTGATTTCCCCGCGAGGGCACAACATGGATAACAAAAAATATGCTCTATTTGCAACAAACTCTAAACAAAATAACTAGCAGCAACATTGCACCGGTGCAGTGCAACAACTATTAGATAACTCAATATAATGCAGCCTCTCACCGAAGCAGTAGTGGTGTAGTGGTATGGTGTCCGACTGCTAATCGGGAGGTCCTGGGTTCGAACCCCGGAGGCCGGCGACCCTGACCATGGTTTTCTGTGGTTTCCCATGGTCCTTGCAGGATAATTCCGGGGTCGTTACCGTAATATAGGCCACAGCCGCCTCCTTCCTTCCCTTTCCCTGCTTCATTCCGGTGATGAGCAAAATAGTAAAAATGGAAAGAGTTCCAGACAAAAAATTGGGAGAAATCCCCCCCTAGGAAAGCCCGTAGGCTGATAATGGGGTATCATATTAAAATATTATATTATTAATGCAGCCTCTCCATCTACAAGTACCATATAATGTATCTACGTCAAGTGCACATTACGGTTTTTGCTCGTTACACAGTCAGCTGCCATGCCCTTCGCCTATTTGTGAATAGCAAGAACTGCTTTATTTGTCTCCTGTCCGTGTCAGAATCAATTTCTGAGAAGCCTTGAATGTGTGGCTCATGAAGCGACTCACAAGCAACAATGTTGTTTCCTTCCAAAAGCGAAGGTTTGTCACTTACGTATAGGCACAGTACGCACACAGTGCAATACAGTTTTTACGCAATGGTGACGGAGAACACAAGACGAGGGTCAGTCGGTTGTAATATGATGGTGTGACCTTCGTGCATCGTGCTTTCTGGTTTACCCTGACTAACTGACTGACTACCTTCATTTTAGTTGTAAACAAATACTAAGCGTTTAGCAGATGCAACACTACCCAATCAACGCAAATTCATACGTACGCACCGTGGGAAGCATGCCTATTAGAAAATCGAGCGATGACTACAGCTGGCACGCCACTCTTGCCTTCAAGCTATACCTTCTAGGTTATTAGGTATGATCCAAGGAAAATATGTATAAACGTAAGGTAAGGTTAACTTCAAAGCTTTAAGATTCTGTCATTTTGTAAATTATTTATATGATGGAAAAATTAATCTCTATATATTGAAATAGTGCAGATGAGCTGTCAGCTTCACGGTTTTCAAGATGATTTGCTAAAAGAAATTGCCACACTTTTATGGTCTAACGGAACTGGTGATAGATTAATTGCAGCAGATAAGAAAACACTATTAAAACATTAATTTTATTAGGAAGCACAGTAAAGGGTATGCGACCCACGCTGTGAACTGTAAAAGTGCGAAGGTCGAGGGCACAGAATTGGGCACCTTGAATATCAATTACTGAGATATTCATCTGCGTGACCGTTAAGAAGTCAATGTTCACTGGATTATTCTGTAGAAAAAAAAACCACTCTCATTGACTACATGTTTTATGGAATATTATATGCTGGCCTGACGTGATTAAATCATTTTACCAGGAGCTCCATCCTTATAAGGGCAAATATTTATACAAAATTAGATATTTTCATGTTTCATTATTATTGAATAGCACTCTTGATTCCATGTGCTGCCAAACACTGATGAAACCCTTTGCTTCTCAGCTATACTCGTAAAACCGCTTTGTTGTACGTGATAATTATGTCAACAGGAAAACCTATATGGAGACGTAACAACGCGTCCAATTCCTCCTGCATATGACGAGGAAATGGACACTAAATTATTACTTCATGCTTGTAACGGTTGCACCTGTTACCGCCACCTTACTCAAATCTGCTGCTATAGCTACTGCTCTCCATCTTCGCCTAATCAAAATACTTAATTGAACAATACGGTATATTAGGGGTAGTCCCGACTCCCGATCCTTCTTCGAATGAATTTTTACTCAATAACATTTAGAAACCACAAGACATCCAGAGCGCACCATCAACGAAGACATGTCCGAAGTCTGGACCAGAGTGACCGAATCAGCTTTTCCTTCCGACGTTCTCGTATCTACGGATGTTATCTATATCATTACAAGTACAATGTGGCGAGTCATGATGCGACAGCACAATAATTTTCACGGTCTGAGGAGAGAAAAAATCGAAAATGTGCCATTCCTCTCACTCTCTCCATACATATTGTCCTTATTCCCAATGGCAATATGATGCGGATACCTTGTACAGCTGACTTCAAGCAGAAGTCCATATACGTACAGTATTGTTGGACGCTATCTGATAGCTTACAATGCAATACTTCTTAAAATTCCCTCAATAACAATAGGTTCCGAATTGACTGTCCCAACCGTTTGATCTCGGTTCTGTACCAATCATGCCCGAACTTGCACAGACAGGAAGCAACAAGTGGACAAAATTCATCTCCCGACCAGACCCAATTTTTGTCACTTACCTCAATGCTGTAAGACTTCTTAATTGCAAATTTCTCTCTGCTTTTCTGTGCTTGGGTCAACATAGCTGGGCTTCTGTTGTAGCCGTAGTTTAACAGACCGAACTTGAACTCCAGCTTGGATGTTGATGTAGATACTCTTCTCCGGATAAATCTAACCTCCTTTTCTTCTGGAAATGGCGCCAAATACAGTTTCGGGCACTCCGGGGGAAAGTCAAATATATTTAAAGGTTGAATCCGGGCTCCGGATTGGCTACCCACCCTACCCCCCCTTGCTTCCAAGAATCTTCTAGCAATTGGCTCGCACTATTGTCGATCTAACCTCCTCAACCCCCCCTCACTGCCTCCACCACCATCCGACGCGGCCGACACTTAGTTGGGTAACGTCGCAGGAAAATCTGCGTGCCGACATGGATCGAAATCTGACCCCCCCACGGGACCAGCCACCCTAATCACAATTATTTCTTCACTGTGATATGAAATTTTCAGGAACCAATTTACTCGCGGGAAAATTAACGTTTGGAGGAATCGTTACGTACTGCTTGTCTAGGTCTGCCAACAGGTTCTTCAATGCAATA
Source organism: Catajapyx aquilonaris (assembly GCA_000934665.2). NCBI lineage: Eukaryota > Metazoa > Arthropoda > Diplura > Dicellurata > Japygidae > Catajapyx > Catajapyx aquilonaris. Next base: position 11,819 of record JYFJ02004320.1, read on the forward strand.
TAAGGCGTATGTAACTAGTCCTCTTAGGGAAATCTGACCCCCCATGGGATCAGTCATAATCACAATATTATTTCTTTAGTGTGATATGAAATTTTTCAGAACCAATTAACTCGCGGGAAAATTACCGTCTGGAGGGATCGTTACGTCCAGGTTTGCCAACAGGTTCTTCAGCGGAATTAATGTAACTATAGTCCTCTGCCATATCGCTTCAACTTTATTGCCAGAAGAATGGAGGGGTAGGTAAATAAGATATTGATTCATTCGTTGATTGGACGGATTTGGAGGCATATGGAAAAGCTGGATCCCAAGAGACAGGCTTTGTGGGAGGGAAAAAAAGTCCGATTACACAGTAAATCCGTGCCTTGACTAAAGAAATTTCAGCGACGGAATGTCATATTGTAACGAGATCCAATTTCCTGCTTTTCCAGTGATTGATATCTAATACGGGGCCTTATTCGGTGGATATCAGGCAATATATAGGTACAGGCTAAGTATCAGGACTTTCAATTAACTTTCTAGTGCCCTTGTCGCCAAAGTTCGTTCGACCTGGGCGTCCCCACCACCCCCACGAAAGAAGAAAAAATGTCCATCGGAGGTCATCAGTCATTCTGGAAAGTCCTGATCCCTAAGGCCGTCAAATACGGAACAAGGAACTCTGCTTAGGAAAGAAACGCGAATTGAATACGGGCTGCCTATAAAGACCAGGGACAGTCTATATATAGCCCTGATGGTATGCTTCAGGTTCAGTTTCAACTTTGAAAACCGGCCATATGTTGTAACCTCATACCAAGAGAAGAATTTCCTACGTCTTCACGTCTGGGGAATGAAATACTGAGCAAAAAGTGCAAGTCCTTTCTTGGCAAGGGGTAAAACCGGGTTCTAAATCGTGTCGATGAGTGTTGGGTGTAAAATTGCATTTTGTGACCTCCGACAGATAGGCTTTTCATGCCAGCATAAAAATGGCGACTCGTCCGCGAACTCATTAAATCTCACTTACGGGAAGTCGTTTCCGGGAGCTTTTCAGATGGGGTGGAAAATAAAACGGCGCATTTTTATATATAATGCAGCAGAAATGGGGCTTTCACGGGGCTGAAAAGAGCTCCTTTCTAGAACTTCTGCCGACTCGTGTCTGATGGGCGAAAAAGGATCTCAAAACGTTACTCCTACGCTTCACTTTTGGCCAGCCTTTCAATTCGTGGACGGATGAAGCAATTCCTAATCTATTACAGATTACGGGAGTATCTGGGTCCATATATTAGGTAAAGGTACAATATGCTGTCGCAGTGCAGTAAATGGTAAAATACTTATACATATTGTGAGGTCACCCACGTCTGGAAGTCAATTTGAGATAATTATTATTTAATATTATTGGAACAAATAGGCAGTACTCATACGTATGGCTGTTTTTGTGTGTTCAGTTGGACTCAGAAGTGTTGAAGTGATGTATTTATGTTTAGATTGTGTTGTTATCTTCAAATTTTTCAAAAATTTCAGATGTAATTTTAAAACCGGCGTTAATGTGAAACGGCGTAAAATGGAGCGGCGTAAAATGGGTACTTCTAGTAGTAGTAGTAGTAGTAGTAGTAGTAGTAGTAGTAGTAGTGGTGGTGGTGGTAGTAGTGGTAGTAGTAATGATGATGATGATGATGATCTAATGGATACCCCGTGATAGGCCTCCTTGAGTCTTTTAGGTCTTTCCATAAACCGTCTTTAATCATTACCTGTGATAGATTTTGATTGTGGGAGGAAACCGAGAAAACCCACGCGAACGCGGAGAACCCATCGAAACTCTATCCGCATATAAGTATCCTCTGTCCGATCCGGGGATCGAACTCGGGATGCGGAATCTGAGAGGCTGTGGCAATAACCACTACACCACCGCGCCCTTTCTTGATAAAAATACCTATTTGAATAGGATGATTATATATTTATAATGACATTAATGAGTAACAATAAATATTGATGCTGAATGGGATATGGGGCAGTTTCTGATGCTGCGTCATTTCTGTCCTCGTATTTTAGAAAATAATACTGTGAACCGGTAAATTGACGCAAATTTCATGATAAACTTATTTAATACTTGCAAGTGTGTAAAATTATGAAGATAGTAATATATTATTTTTATTCTCATGCTGTGAAGGTATGGGAAGTGTGCTTATAACATTTGGGTTATAAGAAAGTGAAATTTTGATGTAGCAACAAAGATTTAAATCAGTGATAACGGTAATAACAGAAACATTATTACAGTATCTTGTAAAGCTCATGGTGAAACGTCGCGACACGCATAGTAAGAGAATGCTGGAAATAAATTATGGTTGGAAAATAACAACTTTCGTTACCGCACTCAGTCTGTCCCTTCAGCAAATATTGGTCCATGTTTCTTGTATAAAAACCAGAAACTAATGTGTACAAGCATGCAATACAAAGGCTCAAGAGCTAACAACCACGATTTATTATTTTCATTGTGAAAATAATCGAAGCATAATGATATTATCATATGGACAAAATTTTTAAAGTCTCGGCAGTGTGGGGCATAAGGAATCAATGGAATGTGGGGTATGTTGGGCCACATGATGCAAATAGTTGACAAGTTGTAAATCTCTAGCTTAAGGGCCCATTTCCATTTATGACCCACCAAACGAGAGATGGAAGGAAAGGAAGAAAAACCGTGTTCGTTGACTTGCACTTGAATACTAACCAACATAGTCCAATAATACACCCAGTAAATATCTAATGGTGAGAATGAGAAGGATCCAAGTCCACAGTTGCCGGATATGAGATATTTTCTGGTGGATGTGTCGATGGGTAATCCAATGAAAATTATGTCATTTCATACCATTCACTAAAGCCACTTCATGAACAGAACATTTACCAAACCAATATATCTGGTTTTAGAATATAAAAGTGTAATTGGGCCCTTTTCATTCTCACTGATTCGTACAAAGAGGAAATATTGCTTTTCTATTAAGTTATTCTCCATACTCGTAGCTATGGACCCAGGTAGACCTAATAATCCAAATGGAAAATGAAACATAACCAAAACCTCTAATTTTATAATGCAATTAAGGAGAGAATACATCAAAACTTTAGTCCCTCATGAGGTCATCGCCAGAGTCGAGGATCGAACTCAGGAGATGGAAGGGAAATCTGTAACAGTGCTATCCAAAGTTCCCAGAAATAGACATAACTCCAGTATGCAGTGACATGCCATGCATTGAGTAGATGCCTTCACGGGCTCAGAGGTGTTCCACATTCTTGTTCACACTGTATGATGAAAGGCACTCAGCACTCCAATGATGAAAGTGGATTAATTGAAGAGATTGAGTGCCCTTCCTGTCATTTTGGCCCAAAGGCTTTGGCTTTGGAAGGTGCCCGCTTGTGGATCATGCATCCGACATTATTGACTTTGTAGGCTACTCGAGTAATGTTCAGCTGCCTCTATTTTAATAATGATGTCACGCTCGGTCCAAATTCCCCCCGCAGATTCCCATGTCACAGTCTGTCACGCTGCTTTCAAGTATACTTACCACCTGATGTATGATACTCTATGGATTATTATTATTATTATTATTATTATTATTATTATTATTATTATTATTATTATTATTATTATAGCACCCAAAATATTACAGTATCTAACACCGTTTTAGAAATGATGTGCAACAGCTGATCACTAAAAATAGAAAATGTGATCACTATCAACTTGCATTTTTTATAAATTGGCATATAAAAATTACCACTGCGGTTGAGCCCGTTCCCCTCACATGCTCAGTTGCATGTTTTCCCCAGGGCAGTTAGAAGTTCGTAATTCTCACATGATGAAAAGGATCACAAATCCATCATGAGCTTATGATCATCTGTCAAAAATACATGCCACACCCTGGAATAAGACGAAAATAAAGCGTGACCTACATGCACACACGTGGCAGTAAATATTGGCAACTTTGAGGCCTCACCTGGATTCCCTCCTTCACTTAGCCTTAATGAACTTTCTGCGTAGCTACCATCTGGTCCATTCAATTCCCATCCGATTCCACATTTTCTTCCACTCGCTCTCTCTCCTTCTCTCACTCTCTTCACTTTTCAAGAGACAGAGGTGAATCTCATAGAAGATTCCCTTAGGTGCACTGAAACTCCGTTTCCTTTCCCCAGAGGTTTGGTGTCCATAAGACAAATTGTAGGCTGAAAGGGTGTGGAAGATAGGTGGAGGAATTCCAGGAAATATAAATAGGCTCACTGGTGTCTTGTTTATTACTCCCTGGTGTCACAGAAAATTGGTACATTTCATACAAAAATATATGTGACTAGTTCACTTTACGGGTGATTTATGAGGCAGTAAAACACAACGGCATGGTAGATCAATTTAAGAGGTTCTGACAAATAACAGACATTTTTTACAACACTGTAAGAAGGCGTTGTTCCATGTTAACAGCCGATATCAAAGATTACTAGTTACTCGATATGTGATAACAAAGATGTAAGGTACAGCATGCTACAGGGGATGGTCCAACAAGTACTGCTTACAGGAATGTTTCTCATATGGATGTTATCCAGCCAGTAAAAAATATCAGTACTTGTATTAGTTGACCTAACAGCTACACAAGTGGCACTTCAGCGATAGTCTGTCTCATTTATGGGGGAAAAACACAATAGTGCCTCTTTATTTGTTCTACTTTATATGTCAGAATAAAGACTTGGAGCACCTATTTTACTGCAGTAAACCTATTTTCAGCCTTTGTCTAGAACTCTAGATCATTGCTGAAGTCATTATATATTGATAAAATGAGGTGCCAGAAAAAATAAGCAAATGCCAGCTGATACTTCAAAGGGAAGGGAAAACATTATTTGTTTAGGAATTGGTACCTTCAATTTCATATGATAATGGTGGATACTTGATTGCTAACTTCCATTATACAAGTGGAACAGATCCCAGCAATGACTTAGCAGATGGCTCAAAACATATTTACTTAGAAATGTTTCCAATCCTATCATTTATATATTAACAGAACTGATATTTCTTACTTGGTAACAGCTTACAGTATAGGCAACTTTTCTGTAAGTAGTGTATCTCATTGGACCTCCCCCTCCCATATAACAGATACTAACAAAAACCTTCACAACTTGCTTGAGGTAACTAAAGGTAATGTATATAAATAAGACATGGTACCACCCTGTACATGGCACAAAATGTTGCATGTCAAGTACTACTGACATTACCGACAAATGTGTATGTTGGATTCCTTTCACAATAACAAAAAAAGGAACAATATGATTTACTTCATTCAACAAAGGAATCGAAAAATTAGATCTGTTGCATCGAAAATGGCTCAGCACTTACACACGTCTTGCTGTGAGTTCCTCTATGAACCCAGTGATCATTGCACGTGACCCAAACTAAGATGGCATTTTTCTTGTACCGAATATGAAACCATACCAGATGTTGCAATACCAGATGTTGCAGTACCAATCCTTGATTATCCCCTCCTTCCCATTTCTGATAGAGTTCTTACTTCAAGCAGGTAAATGTATACCTAATGCAGTAATGCGTGTAAACCACCTGTCAGCACTACAATTAGCAACATGTAGGATCATAAAACACTATGTCGTAGGTTGTACAACACATGTACGCAACATGGTGAATATCCTGCTGATGATGTAGCTTGTGAATTACAAAGTGTGCTGCACTGCATGTGCCTGCAGAACAAACATGTCACAATGACAGGCAAGGAAATATTACTTGCATTGACTCAGTGAGCCCATTTTGGAGAGGAGCTCAGAGCAAGAAGTGCACAGATCCCAAGTAATTTTCGATGTAACATATCTTTCTTTCCGATTCCATGGTTCAATCATGCCATAAAACAGGAATGTCAAAACCTATGGTTTTGCAAGAGCCAATAACAATAAAATATAGGTCTTCCTGAAACACAACATTGAATACACAAATAATCACTAGAGATAAATAATGCCCACTTGCCATTTCAGTGTACTTGGTTTGCTCCTTACTGGTAGGTGTAGTTGCAACAGACAAAATGTAATTCCTCAGACCACAACAAAAACAAACCACGAGGACAAAGGCACACTTACAGAACAGGGGCAGAGTAATAAACATAAGCCATTTCCACACCACTACAATATTATCGGTGTGGACAAGTAGGACACCCATGAGAAAGAAGATGTGCAGTTCGAACTCTAAATACAAAAAAATAACTCGCTGAAAACAACAACCAAAACCTTACCTAACCTAGACCTCACGATTGCCGTAATCTAAGGATGATTTATCCCTAGGATGAACTTAATCTCTGTCCAGTTAATGCTGAGATACGGAGAGCAATCCCCTTCACTGATCTACCATAGGTAGGGTATTACATACACATTGTTCCTTATCCACTGAGTTAGAGACTTTGATAACTCTCATTAAAGTCTTCTGTGATGATATGCAAAAGTTACTTCACATTATATTCAAAATCTCTCAATTGCCTTGGAAAGGTTTCCCACACTGAGGCTGTACAGGCTGGTTGAAATTTTGCACCTGATAAAGAGTAAATTCTTATGCAACTCAGAGCGGAAAATGTACTGTCCACTCTGTCATATGAGATACAGGGTGATTCCGGTAACTTTGGCAAAAATCACAGGATGGGTAGAGGCCCCATAGGCAAGTATCTTGAGCTTCAGTACCCATGTCCGGAAATGCCCCCATACAGGGGTACTGCCGTTTCCACCTTTAGTATGTTGCGCCTGGTGGGTAGGCAACCCATCGTACTCGAAGGTTGCGTTCATCAGGTTTTGCACTTGACCCTCGCAATTGTTTCCACCTTCGTCTCCTCCACATCCGACACACCTGATGAACGCAAATTTCGAGTATGGGGGTTGCCTACCCACCAGGTGCGACAGACCAAAGGTGGAAACGGCAGCACCCCGTACGGGGGCATTTCCGGGACATGGGTACAGAAGCTCAAAATACTTGCCTATGGGGCCTCTGCCCACCCTGTGATTTTTCCCAAAGTTAACAGAATCACCCTGTATACATACACAGAAGTTAACAGGATGGATGATAAACATGTCTGTGCTAGACATACTTTCATAACGCAAATATGAAAGTGACAAGAAAGGGTGCCTTAGCTCAAAGCAAATTAAAAGTCCCAAAATTATCAAATGATCAAAAAAACTAAATGACACACTGGGAAAGACTAGGGCATTACTATCCACGTTTTTAAATATTGGCCCCTCTGTTTGACTCGAAATAACTCCCCGGTAAATGATCCGAATAAATAAAGTCATGTATCGATCGAAAGCTTGTTTAAATCTACGTAACATAATAAGGTAGGTGTACCAGTAGTGGACGTGTCCCATAGGTGGACGGCAGAGACTTTGAACCTAAATAACAAGGGAACGCTGCAAAATTGTGTGGAAATGAGACACCTGGTATCATTTGACATCCCCTTCGGGTTGACTGATAACCACATATTTACCATTCAGGGAGGCGTGGTAGTCTAGTGGTTACGCCACTGGCTAGCCAAGCGGGAGGCCGGGGTTCAAATCCCGTCCCCGTCACCTCTGCTTGGCCGGGTCTTTTTCCGCTTTTCACCCGACACGCCGGGCAGCATTGCACTCCCTTAGCTGCCCGGGGCCAGAGAAAAGGTCTGGTGTATCTGAGAGAGTCGTGAGTGACTATAAACCGAGGATGCCCCCCCTTGGGAACCTTCCCCTCCCCCCAAAACGACCTGGGTGGCTCGAGCACGGGGTAACAATACAACAATACATATTTACCATTCATGGCCTACTTAGTTAATGAGAAGCGCGTGAATATGTCAGCTCTGATTTTTGCCTTGAAATTGTGCTTTTCTTAGTGGATTCGCTAAGAGACACATAGAAAGTAAAACCATGCAAATAAATAAGTGGACATGTTACTTCGGGTTTTTTGAGTGGAAAGGATATAAATGCTTCAAATTTTCAAAATATGATGTCCGTTTGCGTCAATCTTATGTAAAGAAAGTTTTAGCTGGGGCATCCACTACTGGAGCCAAAAAACATTCATGTTCAAATTCTGGATGCCGTCTTGACCATTGGACAATGGGCCATAGTTGACTCGAGACTGGCCGAGACTGGGAAGCTAAAAAAAAACAAGGGAGCACGGCCATCTGGCAACGTAGATTCATCCATGTACGTGTGATAATTATTATTGTAATGGATGATTATTCAGAATAAAATTAATTACTCCATTAAGTTATACTAACCAGACATGGTGTAAAACTTACGCTTCCCTGATGATATTGACACAACTGCAGTAAACTCGGTATATGGAGGCTGTCCACAACTGGGACATGGGTGGCGTCCACAACTGGATGTCATCATTTTGGCTGTTCACAACTGGAGCATTTGCACACTTGCATATCAAAATATTTTACGCAGAATTAACCTGTTAATGTGGCACGAATATGCACAGGATGAAAGAGCAAGTGTCGATGATTCAAACAATATTTTTTCGAGGATTTCTTAAACTAATTCCCATGGAAAGAGTGTCTGACTTGAATTTTTTTCCCTAACCTGTCCACCTCTGGGACACTTACCTTATGTGAGTTGTTTTCCTATCATTACTGAGCAATTTTCTAGTGCAAGAAGAAGGCGGAAAGGTGTCATTTTTTGACTAGTTGCCGACGGTACGCAGGCAAGTGAATAGTTTTCTGACACTTACCGGAGGCCAAAAAAATGCCCATGGACAGTGCAGAAACTGCAGATCTTTGTCTATCTAATGATATATTTGAAACTTACAAATCGCAATTTGTGTAATCATGTCATAATTAAGTATATTGCACACCTGTTATCTCGGCCATTTCTCATCCAATCAAGCCAGAAATGTGCGTAATTAAATTACACCGGGCTCTATTACACTAAAAATTTTAAAAGTATTTTAAAGTATCACCATCTATTCCCACCAGAAAGCAGACTGGGTACTTGCCTATTAAACTTAATAAATAGGGGGAGGCGGAGTGGCGCTGCAGTAACATTATGCGCCCATGGATGGAAGGGTACCGGGTTCGATCCCAGCCTGGGGTCTCCCCCTCTCATCTCGTGCAGAGTTGGGTCATCTCTGGCTTTGTCTCGGGTGGAATCTCCGACTAATTCACCCGGGGGAGTTCACAATATATACCATATTCAGACATTGCACTTGCACTTTGCACATCCCCGCCCAGTCACCCTGTCCGTGGGCCTGGGAGCTTCACTAAAAAGGTTCCAGCTTTGTACTGTATAATACTACACGGTATAATAAAGATCCATGCTACATACCACGATTGAGGTCTAGCACTACCCAGATTATTATTATTATTATTATTATTATTATTATTATTATTATTATTATTATTATTATTATTACACTTAATAAACCAATACTTTTAAAAGGTTTAGTGTAATATAGCATGACGTAATTTTATCATACACATTTCTGGCTTGCCATCGATACATTCGTGAAGTAATTCGGATGAGAAACGGCCAAGGTAACAGAGGTGTGCAATGTACTTAATTATGATTACACAAATGACGATTTCTAATTTCGAATATAATTATCATTAGATAAAGATCTGTACTATCCAGGGTTCACAGGGGGATATTTTTGGACTCCAGGAAGCGTACGAAAAAAATCACTTTTCGGAGTAACGTCAGCAACTAGTCAAAAAATAACACCTCTCCGCCTCCTTCTTGCGATAAAAAATTACAGAGTGACGATAGGAAAACAACTCACATACTGTATATGTTACGTAGATTTAAACAAGCTTTTGAACAATATATAACTTTATTTTTTCGGATCATTTACCTGGGAGTTATTTCGAGTCAAACACAGGGGTCAATATTTAAAACAAGATTGGAAAATCGCGTTAGCGTGATTAGAGTATACTTTTTCATGTTTACTGCTATTGTCCCCAACGTCCATCACGGGGCCGGGACTGAAACCACACATAACTCATTTTCAGCCAAAAGTAGACTTCCCCTTTACCCCTCCCTCCTCCCTCCTCCTACCCCCAGACTGCCCCTTTCCCATTCTATCCTAGTAAACCCATCTTTTAGACCTTTTTTCACCGTCCATCCGTCCCGTCTGTGGACAGGTATCAGGCATCATGGGGTACCGGGGGGGGGGGGNAGAGAGAGAGAGGGAGGGAGAGAGAGAGAGAGAGAGGGAAACGACTGGACTGGGTGGTCAGGGGCAGATCCAGGGAACCCAGAACCTGAAAATCAAAAAAAAGGGCATAGCACGGCTCTGTCTGTCTGATACCTGTCCACAGACAGACAGAGCCATTCTATAAGACTTTTTTTCTTGAAAAAGTCTAAAATGGATAGTAGGCAATGGTGCAACATTGTGGCAGAGAATGACTGCAAGAACTACTTGGCTTCTACAGTTCTACACCTCCTATCATTCACACTGCATTTTATACCTCTACCTTTTTGTTTCATTCTGTGCCTTGGCACTAATTCTCACTGACTCTGTATGCAACAGTGTGGTGATAAAGCTAGAAGCTCCAAGCTGCAATCATTCCCCTTACAATGTCCATTAACCACCTTCATATTCCTCTCCCTCGACACCACTACCTGATATACAGGGTTCGTAAATTTAATCTACCGTCGCTTTGGGAAATGATAGAGGGCTTCTAGGCGATCACTTTGAGTATATGTAACATGGGTCTCCGACACATAGTTACCAAGATAATTACTAATTAGCATTAAATAAAAAGTGCATTATCCCACCTTATAGGTTTCGAATACTTCTTACGACATTTCTATCGCCTAGGCCCTTCCCTGCTACACATAACAGGATTGTAAATTTAAATCAAATTACATGGTTAACGTCTTTTTAAATGAAAAAGGTAAGGTCGTGTGGAGGGACACAGACGTCCCAGGATATTTTATACTTTGTGTTTGAAGCACATTATCTCGGTAACTATGCATCGGAGACCGATGTTGCATATACTCAAAGTGATCGCCTAGAAGCTAGAACCCATATGTCATTTCCGAAAGCAGCGCTAGATTAAATTTCTGAACCCTGTATAATACAAGTAACAACTTCACGATTTATATGAAGAATTTCACCACTGTGTACCAAAAATAGGGTAGTGAAAAATCCATTCAATATTGCGATACCTGCCAAATATCACACGATATAATATGCCATTATTTGCTTAACTGAAGCACTGGCATAATCTCCAAGGTTAGTAAAGGTGGTAAAGGGCAATGTTAGCTACCGAGGCAGTTTGGAGTAGGGGATACGGTGTCCGACTGCTAATCGGGAGGTCCTGGGATCAAATCCCGGGGCCGGCAATTCGGACCGTGGTTTTCTGTGGTTTCCCACGGTCCCGCCAGGAAAATTCCGGAGTTGTTTCCATAATTAACAGGCCACAGCCGCTTCCTTCCGTCCCTATCCCATCCCAAAAAGTGCAGTAAAATGAAAGCAAAGAGTTCCAGGCAAAAGAAAACTTCCCCCCTAAAGAGCCGAAAAAGGCTGATAACGGGGTATGAATTATTATTATTATTATTAAAGGGCAATGTTAGCGCAGGCCACATGATCAAAACTGCAACAGTGAAGTAAAAAAAGGGGGTTCGTGAGTACAAAATAAGACAAAAATGTAGCTGCACAAAGCAACAAAAACTACGTTTTGAACTGTACAGTACCACTCATAAAGAATGGTGCGACTCTATGGACAAAATGTTTATTCTGTTCCCAACCCCTGGGTCACCAGCATGTTTTTAGGGGTCATGAGGAAGGCTGGGAAAAGGCAATCAAAATCATGAAAAAAAGAAGAAAAAATCAAGGCAAAGTAAGAAAATTAAGGGGGGAAATTCATCTGAAATCTATGTAAGCATTGTACCAGGTAGAACATTTTGGTAATAAAAAATTCCGGAAAAAGTCGGGAGGGGGTCATATGGGTCGCCAGAGATCTAGGACAAGTTGTCCATAGTGTCGCGATGAAATCAGGTTGGGAATAATGCTGGATAGTCAGAATAAACATGTCGTCCATAGAGTCGTACCATTCTTTACGAGCGGGACTGTACATTCCAACAATAACTGGTCCATATGGCAATGTTGCATGTCGGCAGACTGCATTCACATTTTGGCAATAAAGAACTTAATGCCCATTCAGGTCCTTAGGTATGAGCAGAGTTACTATCAACAGGAGCACATTTTGCACATCTACCTTTTGACCTTACATTTGCCCTTGTACTCCAATGAACATCCACGGCGGGATGGCTGAAACCGTCACAAATGTAATATAATTACAGAAAAGTGGGCAGTACAATAAGGATCATCTAAGTGTAGTTCCCACCACCGCATCACCTGGTAGAATTTGAAATCAGTTTGGTTACATTTGCAGCAAACTTGATATTTTAAATACAATTGTTTTAAAGGCAAATTAAATCGGTTTCACTGTTGTTAGTATCAATATCAGGTGTTGTAGGGGGTACAGCCCCGAGCATAAGTTGGAGATGCGACAGGCCTTCTCTGAACTTTCTTTATTGGACTCAAATTAACAGACTCTTTTTGGGCCGAGTTACCTGCTTTATGCGTGTGTTCGTGTATTTATAACCATATATTTGATACAGTAATGGCGTGGACTAGCAGAGCCCCCTACTGGAGGGGAGGGCCTGCCATCTCCAACTCTGGTCTGTACCTATCCCTATACAACATGTACTCTGAGAAAAAGGTGAAGAAGAGGGGGAACAACAGTAGCTCTACAATGGAAATCTGGCAATATCCTGCTGGAACTGGAAGGAAAGCCCAGAAAGACATGGTCGAGAGAGTCAGAAAATATAATGGAATCAAGGACAACCCAAATGTGATGGCCTGATACCTACTCCATTAGACTAGACTACCTTGCTATAAATAAAATGGGAATCACATTTCTAATAATTTAATCATTCACTGTCAATTGGCACTTTTTGCACTCCTTTACAATGTTTCAAAATGGTTTTGACATGGTTTAAAAGTCAAATATATTGTCCTACGATCCAATAATAGAAAAGGTTGGAGTGCTATCACAAACAAGCATCACATCTTTTATCCAGGAGTGTGTCAATACCCACAATAGCATGGTCACTCCATTGCACATTATTTTCTCCTACCTATCCTGCTGATAAAGACAGGAGTGACGAGATTTTTAAAAATACACAACTAGTAACTACAGTGGCATGCCAGTATGAGGTGGCCTGTGCCAGTGTAAAGCAGGGTTTTGTCATTATTTTACCTGAAGCCAATGCAAATGGAAAAAAAAAACGATATTCAACTTCACAAGATGTAAACAAAAGATATGGTCAAGAAACTTAGCTACACAAATATTATTCCATTCGCCAAACACTCCATACTTATGTTTCTCTTTCTCCGTTATACACTTAGAGAGGTTCCTCCATTTTCACTGGTAACTACACATACCAGTGTATTATGAAATCACCTTTTAAAGTCTTATAAATAGATTTCGAGCAATAGCCAACAAATCACGCACCTCTACAGTGCTCCTATGCAGTCCACTCCATTCCCACAGGGAATTCCATGTCAATTTCTGCATTTTCCATGCCAACACTAATGTTAACAATAATTGGTATTTTACAATACTCAAGGTCACAATGGACCTCATCCATGGTATAACATTTAGAGATAGGAATCCTCACTCATTAATTTGTGAAGGCTTTCAAGTTCCATACAGCTGGGACACAATTTGTGAGACATTAATTCTTGTGATGCGGAAAAATCTTTGGTATGCAATGACTCTTCCCTCCTGCAATATTACCTTCATAGAACACAATATATTGTACTGGAGTTGGATACATTTTAAAACTGCCCATTTCATTACATGATATCTTATTCAAGGGACTCCTACTAACTTTCCCAACATGTGCAGTTCAGTGAACCCCTCGCTTACATTCTATCAGACCTAAACTGACACTTAGGAAGTCAGTGTACTTACAGCATGCATTCCAGGATCGATTTTGTCACTACAACTAATAATTTTTTGTGGGAAATGTAAGTAAATAATATCAGAGCAAAAGAGAAACTCACTTTTTTCCTCTAATTTCAAATTGTGAAAATCATGGTGAAAAAATCCGGAGTTTGTAATTTTTCTAACTTTGAAATGGCCATGGGTGGATAATTTTTTTAATGTAGCAGTGGTAGGTATGCCCAGTTTGTGTTGTAAAAAATTCAGAACAGATTTAAAACTGAGTTTCACTTCCCCCACCACAATGGTTATGTCCATTTTGCCATGGTAAAGGGGCTTGCGTTCTCATTCTCTAACGACCCTGAGAGCTATCCTGGCCGTAGCTTTGCCTACTGGCAAGGTCTGCCAAGCTGGACAGGTCTTTCAGGATTAGAACACAGACAAAGAGGAACACCAGTTTTTTCTCTCTTCTTTTTTTCTCTTCATTTCTGTTTCCATCTGTCTCATCTACAGGGTGGCCAAAAAGTCCCACATCAATGGGGAGATCTGTGATTTGCTTTGTAATGGTGTTTTGTCTTTCCAAAGGTGAACTATGTTGACCACTGAGGAGCATGTGGTACTCATTTTCCTCTGTGGATGCAAAGGCAACACCCCCTGTGGTCCTGAATTTTTGGAGCAATCTGCTAATGATGCTTTGCACTACAGGCTCTTCCTTCGGATGCCTTCGATTAAATTCCGACAAGACATCTCTGTGGGTGTAGCCTGCGCATCCACAGAGGAGCACGAGTTGCACACGCTCGTCAGTGGTCAACATGGTTCACCTGCAGAAAGGCAAAACTCCATTACAAAGCAAATCACAGACTTCCCCATTGATGCTGGACTTTTCGGCCACCCTGTATATCTTCCTCGAGACAGATAGCCTCAGAAAACAAGACAAAAACCAGAGTTCATTGTTGCTTATATCTGCTTACATAATTAACTACTATTGACAATATTATTGGGTGCAATAACAAAATTGATCCTGGAACAGATCCTCATTAATTCATTTACATTAAGGCTTGTCCCTAATTGAAGGGATAGCCAATAATAACGAGGAACTGCCAGAATGACTTGCTGTAGTCTTTGTCATCTCACATGATTGCATACGTGAACCTTTGGAGTACTGCTCAGATGTTCGCAGTGAATAGATCCTCTCTATTGTATATCACACTCATCTAACCACTCCTGTGCAGGATCAAGCACTAACCAATCATTTATTAGTATTACTAAGGGCATTGAATATGCAGTGTTTCACAATCTTCCTTCCATTAAATTAGTCTTCCAAGACACTCAAGAGGGATGGCACAGTGGTGTAGTGGCTAATGCCACAGCCTCCCACCTCTGAGGCCCCCGTTCGATTCATGGGTCAGACATGATTCTCATATGAAGAGTTTGGGTGCAAAAGTGCCCATGTCCATTTTCATGAAATCTGAGATAGCAACACCATGTAGTCAATGAGGAGGCCCTTTACAAGTTGGTGTAAAAGTCACAAACAAAATCGCATAAGTCTCGTAGGTATTCACCTTGAAAAATGTTGACTAGGGAAAAATGCGCCTGAGTCATGCAGGACTTGGTTTGCAAAATTTCCTAAGTCCTTAAGAACCAATTGGGAGCAGAGATTAGGTCACATGACAAAATGGCGGCCTCCGTGCTGCAAAGATGCAAAATATTTTATAAGGCGATTGATTACCACTGTTTCTGAACATTGTGACAGTGAATCAGATGATGGCTGAGTTAAATACAGGGTGTCACACACCGAAGCAGTAGTGGTGGAGTGAATATGGTGTCCGACTGCTAATCGGGAGGTCCTGGGTTCGAGTCCCGGAGGCCGGCGATCTTGACCTTGGTTTTCTGTGGTTTTCCAAGGTCGCGCCAGGAAAACTCCGGGATCATACCGTAAAATAGGCCACAGCCGCTTCCTTCCTTTCCCTGCCCTGGAGGAGGTGCGGAAGTAATTTCGCATAGAAAACGGAGGCGATCTCCCCCCTCTACATTGACCACTAGGTCTCAAGGGGGTACCAAAATAAATAAATAAATAAAATAAAATAAAATAAATACAAGATGTCACACAAGTCCAGAACCATAGGTAATTAGATAGCTTGTTGGTTTCTAGTTGTGCCAACTAGTGGTTTTTACTTTATTTCATTGATTTTATATACCCCATTATGACCCAAAGGGGTCTTTAAGAGGCAATCATCCAACTAACAGTTTGATGACAGTAAGTTAAGGCTGACTTGGCACAACTGGAAACCAACAATGCAATTCAATTACCTATGGGTCCAGACTTGTGGGACACCATGTATTGTAAATTTGATTAATAAATTGATAGGAAACGTCACAGTTAGTCATTATTCTGTAGCAAATTCCACATGATAATTATTATTATTATAATGTTTATTGTGTCAATACCACTATGAAGTAAGGCAATATTTTGCAAAATCGCCTAAGTCCTAATGGTTAAATGTAATTATCTCTAAAACTGCTGTGACTAGATTTCCTGCACTATTGCCAGTGGAAGGGCATGGATCATATCAATTACCGAAGTATAAAGAAGTGACTAATTCTAGCTAGTATGGACGCATTGCTTTCTTGCGCTCTCATGAAAAATGAAGAAAATGGACTTAGGCACTTTTGCACCCGAGCTCTTTATATGGAAAGGGTTTTGAGAGGTTCTCCCAAAAATCTCTCTTCCCCTCTGCCAAATAGCCTTAGTTGCTTTGGCTCCCCCAATCAACCAACCAACCAAGACATTGAGAAAGGCTAATTGCTTCATTGAGTGTCATCTGCTCCAACTGTCTGCTCCAATACCTGGTCAGAACTCTCCACAATGAGCATGATAGAAGGAGCAGCTGCTTGGTCAAGAGTAGGATCAGATGGGGTCACAGTTGACTCAGCATTGGCAGTAGATGTGGTGGGCTCAGTAGCAGCAGTAGTACTAGAAGAAGCAGAGGCAGCAACACACTCTACCTGGTGGTTGGGCCAGTCTTTCCTCTGGCAGAAGGACGAGCAATACGGGGTGCAACGGCAGAGCGAGCATTCAGCCAGGGCTTCACGGTTGCAGTTGGTACACTGGGACATGAGAGAGATGATGTCCAAATTAAGGGAAAAGGACTGTAAAATGTTGGTTACCTTCTTCATGGGGCTGTCAACTTTTTGATTTAAGGCAACTCCTGAGTCAAGGGAATCCACAACATGTACAGCAAACCCCTCTCGAGGCTCAAGCACCGCTCTGAAATGGCGCATGAGCTACACTGAAGTGAAGATCTTCCAACTCAAGAATATGTCAATATCCAGTAGAGAAATGTATTTTCAAAATAATAATTCAGTAGATTCCGCATATAAGGAACTTCCAAGAGACCGCGGAAATCAGTCTGCTATAACCTAGGTCTGTTACAGCCAAATACACAAGTCATATATATGAAAGTATATCATGACCCCCCCACCACACCATTTCCCTAAAATGGCCTGAGAGGCCATGAGAAATAAGTAAAATAATGTAACATGCTTACTCGTCTAGTTTATAAATAATATATTATAATAATGCTGGGGTAATGTGCTTTCGCCTCCACCTGGGGGCATATCGCACAGACCTTTATTTGATGAAGGTACATTTAGACGCCTATTGATTGAAACGCCCGGGCCCACGGGCAGGATGCCAGGAGGGGATGTGCAAGGTGCAGTGCAATGTCCTTGTGTGGCCATTTTCAATGAACTCCTCCGGGTGGTTTAGTCTATTGGAAATACCACCAGAGACAAAGTCAGAGGCGACCCTGAACTCTGCATGAGATGAAGGGGGTGTCCCCGGGCGGGATTTGATCCCAGGACCTTAACATCCGTGGGCACATACGTTACCGCAGAGCCACTTCGCCTCCCTCGGCCTTTAGTTTATAAATTAAGTTCTATGAATTGTCCAGAAAATAGCACAGGCACTGTAAAGTGAGCCTACCTCCGCAGCCTTCCACCTCTAAGGTCCCGAGTTCGATCCCCAGGTCGGACGGAGGATACTTATGTGGATCGAGTTTCGATGGGTTCTCTCCGTGTTCGCGTGGGTTTTCTCGGGGTTCTCCCGTTTCCTCCCACTATCAAAATCCATCACATTACAGGCAAATGATTAAAGTCGGGTATTCAAAAGATGGTCCTCTAAGAGGCCCAAGGGGCCTATCACGGGGTATCCATTATTATCCATTATTATTATTATCTATAATATTAAAATGCTTGCGTTGGGGGACCGAGCCCTCTGATTGGTCCGCCCCCGTATTATTGCCGCCATCTCTTCCTATTGGCCCCCGTCCATTGTTGCTGCGTCGTATCCATGACGCATTGTTACCATGACGCCTCCGATTGGCCCCCGTTCCGAGCATGCGCAATGGGTGGGAGAACGCCACAGTCGCTTGCTGGACGTCAACGAGGACGCGTCATTCTCCTCTCCCGTGAAGACCCCTCTGCCCCTTCCACCTTCCTCCGCCCACATCTTATTCACGGTGACCTCACAACAGGGGAGGGGGAAATGGAAGCCGTAAACAAGCCGAACATTGGACTACGGTAGGGATGTTGTTTATCAGTGCAGTGGTGCCAAACTGCCAACTCCGTGGACGTTTATAAAGCAAAATATAATTTCAGTTTTTTAACCTTTTGACGAAGGAGTTTTTGAGCCATATTGCCTTACCCCAGGGCCTGAGTTCTTTTTCCCCTTTTCCGGAAATTTGATGACGAGTGATATTTTTAATGAATAATAATCCGCGGACTGCCCGGATTACCTAGCGTTACCTGATCAAAATGACCCTGTGACCCATTTTTGAGGGGGGCAGAGGTCAAGTCATAAAATTCCGACCTCACCGATTTTCTTGAAATTCGGTGCAATGGTAGCCCACCCCAAGGGATGAAAAACGCACCGGCTGAAGTCCAGTTTACAGGCCATTCGCCGAATCAATTAGTCACAATTTCCACAATTTCATCGTTGTGTTTGTTCATTACCTAGCAACATACGATTCGGCAACAATGACAACAATGCTCCCATCTGCATTCTGCTTCAGCTTGAGGAATTAATTCCGGGGTCCCTGCTGGTCACTCCCCCAACTTCAAACCCAGTAGCAAAACAATGATTCAAAGGGTCAGCAAGCCGCAAGTACTGTTTCCTAATTGATTCGGCGAACGGCCTGTAAACCCGACATAAGCCCAAAAGGACCCTGCGACCCATATTGGAGGGGGGCAGAGGTGAAATTCCGCCCTCACTGATTTTCTTGAAATTCAGTGCTTTGACATATGCCCCCCTCCAATGTGGGTCAATTTCGAGCAGGTAATTATAGGTGCGTTTTCATCCCTTGGGGTGGGCTACCAATGCATGCAATGGAATTCATAATTATGATGTCCGTAGGCCCTGCAGCAATGTAAGCTCAGACATCATAATTAATATGATGTCCGTAGTCGTCAAAGGGTTAAAGAAGGTCAACCTCCTGTCAACACAGCAGGGAGAGTTTGGATTGGCATCACACAGGATTGGCTGCGATATTCAACACGGAACCCGGGAATAGGTCGAGAATATCAAAAGAAATTGTCGGGGAGAATAATGAAATCAGTACTTGATCGTCTTTCTGCAGAGTTCCATGGATGGTCATAATAAAGGGGAGTTATGATTATGAGCAGTTACAAAACCTGGTCGGAAAGTGTGCATAATATAATTTAGATACATGTGTGCGATGAGTGCATGCGAGTAGAGGCGGTAGAGGCTGTGAATTTCTGTTCGTACAATAATTTATTGGGGTTTTTAAAAATTCAAAAGGAATTGGTATGTTGAGGTGAGCAAATGCATGCAGAGTATTTCCCAGCCAATGCAATGCAAAGGTGGGATTTTAGACGGTTCGCAAGGTAGTGCGGAATCGTGGATAACAGTTCAGAATCACGGACGGAGGAACGGGTGGGGTGGGAGTACACATATGATTGGGGGATGGGCATCATCACTGGCTATGAGTCGGAAGCGATTTAAAATGCGGTGTCCACCACAGGCGTAGAAAAACGTGAGCGAAGCGAGTGGTTTTCTACGCCTGTGCCATAGAAATATTCGAGCGGAGCGAGGGTTTTTCTAGTATTATATTAAAAGTGAGCCTACCTAAAGCCCTATAACCCTCAACCTAACATCTTTGGCCACTAGAATGCAATCAGAGCTTTCATGGTTAAAATTCATCTGTGGTAGCACTTCAAGCAGGAAACATTTCGTCATTCCCTCATCTTAACGAAATTCTAGCAGACAAAGCTGGGAACCAAGAGCATGGCCAGAATGGGGAACTAACCTTGGTCTGTGATCTGGGATCTTTGTTCATAACTACCTAGCCCATGCCTGTAAACACACATTCCACCACTCTGTTGCATCAAAATGACATCCCACCAAAAACCTTTCTGTAAAAAAGGCCAAGTTCTCCTGACTGCTTGGCCGTAAAGAGTGGTGAGATCTGAAATACGGCCAAGTTCAACGTCGTTGTCAATTACTGGCATTCTCAACTTCTTAAACCTAAACCACTAACTTTATTTTTCCAGGTCGACCTTAAGTTTAATCATCAAAACATTTTAATGGAGTTTCTCCTGATGTCACTTGGCCATTGCTCATGTCCGAGGTATTGTTGAATTCTACAACTGTTTCAATGTTTTAAGAGCAATGGCCAAGTTACAGCAAGAGATATTCCATTAAAATTTTTTGATGATTAAACTTAAGGTCGACCTGGAAAAACAAAGTTAGTGGTTTAGGTTGAAGAAGTTGAGAATGCCAGTAATTGACAACGAAGTTGAACTTGGCCGTATTTCAGATCTCACCACTTTTTACGGCCAAGCAGTCAGGAGAACTTGGCCTTTTTTACAGAAAGGTTTTTGGTGGGATCTCACCTCTTTTTGTAGGCAGGAGTGTAGGATAATTATAAGAAATCTCGGGGAGCCCCCTACGGTTGGGCGTGGAAGTAATGGTCCGTTAAATATTCCAAATAAGGTAATGTATAACTTAGAGCAAAATGTGTAGGTTATATACGAAAGTATGTAAAACTCTATCTTTTCCTCTGAATAGGTATGATTTTATTCTGCTTTCTCATATTACGCTTCCTTTTTTCTGTTGTGGTTGTGCGAATTGGGCATCTGCTACACCTGATCGCATAGCCCATTCTTTTGACTATGGATAAGTCTGGTCGGTAAATAGATCTCGATATATCGTACTCGAGTATAGCTGACTCTTGAGCCTTGATGTTAGTAAAGGAGGCATTGATGAGATGCACTCCATTGATACTTTTAACTCTGGAAAGAGCCACGTAGGCTT
>KZ539117.1:5654-33115 GCA_000934665.2 Catajapyx aquilonaris
CCCCCCCCTCCCCCCAAAACGGTCACGTGGTATATGGACGACCCCTTAGGGGAGGAGTTGCGCGCTAATTTACGGAGTCGGCTACGGAGCTGCGGTGCGGCGGTCACCTCTCACTCAGACTCACCCTATTCGAGTCTTTTTCGCCCAGCTGTGACACACTGACACTTGACAAATTAATTCTAGAGTAGGCTACTACTTATTTAACGCTGGAACCGTGACGTGGGGTCTTTTAGAACCTCATCCATATTTCAATTTTTATTAATTTTTATATAATACTTTTCAATGTGGGGAGACGGAGTGGCGCCGCGGTAACGCGCGCGCCCACGGAAGTTAAGGTCCCGGGTTCAATCCCCACCCGGGGTTCCCACCTTCTTTCGTGCAGAGTTGGGCCATCTCTGGCTTCGTTTCGGGTGGCAATTTCCGATAGACTAAGCCACCCGGGGAGTTCGCAAAATGACGATTAGAGACATTGCACTTGCACTTTGCACATCCCCTCCCACCCACCCTTGGAGTGGTAATCCACCCCCCCTAAGGAGTAGGTAACTCCCCCCGTGGGGTAATGCAAAAAAAAAACTTTTCAATGTATTGACTATATGCAATCATTCTTTGAACAATGCCTAAAATGATCGCTAATTCAAAATAAACATGCACTTTCTGTTTGTGTAAATTTTGTGGGTGGGTACTTTTTGAGATGTGGCTTTTTGTGGCATTTACGGTTATGCTTGAGGGATGACTTGAACGCAAAGACCGCGGAACTCGAGAAAATATTACAGAACGGCGACAAAAAGGTGTAAATACGTAGGTGTAAATAGGCGCTAACAGATCATGTACGTCCCAATGCTCAAATAAAACAATTTTAGATACTATATCTTTGTCTATGTTGTGCGTATACTGTATATTATCAAGTGTAAAAATATTGTAGGTAATCATGATTTTGTTGACGGAAGGGCGGGGGGGGGGGNTAGCCTCCAGTACTGTACTTCTAGCCCCCCCCCCGAAATGTTTGGAATAGCATTATAAATTACTCATCCATGCTTTTTTTTTTTTTTGGAAAAGCGCTACCAATTTCATCCAATACACCCATTCAAACCTCCCACATCGCCACATGCACCTAAGCTAGTGTGACCTTGAACCCCAAAAAATTTTCGCCTGCGGCGCGCTTGCTCCCCCCCCCCGCGTATACCCTGCCGAAAATTTCCCGCGACAGCACTGCTTTTATCATACTAACGCTTATATTGTGGCGATGCCAGTATAAAATGGGGTCAACCAGGGGCTGGATCCCAGGGAAGCTGGCTGGTTAGAATAATGGGGTAGTTCTTATGACACCCTCATTCCCTGAAAAATTATCCTATATGGATTAGAAAGTGATGCACTGCCCCCTCACAGGCTTTATTATTTTGCAATTTCCCATAGCACTTGCAAGAGATAGAGAGGAGAGTTTTTTTACTTTGTGTAGAGCAGCCAGCCTTCGGAAATCACACAAATAATGATTTTGACCAATATTGATCTGACAACCAGACGAGACTTTCTAATATCAGGTCATCCCCCACTTTACCAGCATGCCGCAATATACATGGCACTCTGAAACCATACCTGGATTTGTCTTTGATGTGGAACCTGAGGTGGCATCCTGATGGTCCTGCTCATTTTTCCTCCCGGTGGATGTTACAAAGTTCCTCTCCCTCTGAAATGAGGCCTTAAACGTTGCTTTTCTCTTTACCATAATCTTCTTGATTTCCTCCTGTGATTCCGCTAGCTTTTTTCCTGCCTCTTTTTCCCCTTCTTCAATTTCAGCCACAGAGGCAGAACCAGTATCTCTCTTCTTCTGCAGCTCATCCATTGCCTGAGAATATTCATTTTGGACTTCCAGTAACTTGTTATTTTCCTGAGCCTCCAACTGTGCCATTTTCACAAGCTCCTTCTCATCTATCTCGGCCATTTTCACAAGCTCCTTCTCATCTATCTCGGCCATTTTCACAAGCTCCGTCTTATCTATCCCTGCCATTTGCTGACGCGTCTTTTCGTCCTGGGCAACAGATTGCTCACAGTGAATGTTTGATTGCCCAGCTGCAGGTTTCTGTGATAAAGAATCTGAAGGATTCATGCTCTGATGCTTTTTTGGTCTTCCTCTACGTCGAACAACTTTGGGGCATTTCAGTTGTTGCGTGCCATCTGGAATTTTTGGCTCGTCTAAATCTGGAGATGGGATTGCTGAACTGTTAGTAACACACCGGCGTTTCTTCATCTTAACAGTTTCCTGTATATTCGGAACATATATTTCTGGTTCCTGTTGTTGCACCCCTTCTTCAATGCTAGTGGACTGTACGACAGTGTGATTATCAGGTTTCTCCTGTGGAGTTGGAACCTTGCTGGGCAAGATTCTTGAATGTGCTTCACTTGATGATGCCTGGATCCAATCTTGTACTCTCTGCTGGCTACTAGTTCTATCCGTTTGCTGCCTTTTGTGCTCCAACTGAAGGCTCTTCTTCTTTTTCAGGGGTGGCTCTTGATCTGGGAGCTCGTGTGATGTCCGCTTTTCACCTGAACACTTTTTTGGCTCCTCACTGCCTCCTTTCCCACTCGGTTTTACTTCTTGTAGGTTGCACCTGTTAGAGTGAGAAGTGCAGCCACTAGTGCTTGGTATTACACTGACATGTGCCACACTGGAAGAACCCTCCTTCTCCTTTCCATTTTTCTTCTTCGCATCTGCCGAATGTTGCCTGTCCCGTTTCCCCGTACACTCCTTTGCAATGTCGCTGTAACTTTTCTCCCGAGGTTGTGCTTCTTCCTTTTGAGATTTCTTCAACACATCTGCATCAAGAAAATAAAGCATTAGCACTAACTCCAATAAACAGGTCTAGGATAAGTGAAATTAGACATAACGTGTAAAAGGCTGAGACAATAAGTGAATGGCAGCATGAATAAAAATTTATTCCAAATTCAGATGAATTTTTGCAATCTTGTGATGGATGATTTCCAAAAGTGACTGTGGACTGTCTGGTAGGGTGCATAAAGAATGTGAGAATCACAAAATACATATCCGCAACTTTCAGGTGCAAGAAGCATAACAAAATTAACTTTTCACATTTTCGTGACACATCGAACAAGATCCAATGCTTGTTGATTAAACATCATCAAGCTGTTACATCGGCAATAGAAATTTCTACTCTCTTTTCTTGTATTATTTACGTAAGGTCACAGTTAATTTTCACTCTCTCGATGATACAAATTAGACAGAACTAGAGGCAGAATATCCCAGCAATGGTCAAACGTTTTAAAAATACTTGTACTATAAGAGAACTGCAACTAGTGCAACTGAAAGGCAGTTTTCCTTGAGGCTGAGCCTCTACATACACTACTGAAAAAATCCACCATGGGGTACACGCAGAGCCAAATCCGGTCACTTACAGCATGCTACACCAGAGGAGAGACAGTGTAATTCTTTTGCTCTCCAGTCAGGTGTGGGATGAGCATGCGCAGATATTAGAGGACTTTTACTATGCATCTAAATACTTTTGTGTGTCTGGGTGGGTGACGAGAAATTAGCCGGTCAGTTGCTGTGCCATATTGTGACATAACACATGATATTCAACTAGTGACTAATCCATGAGGAACTTGTCAGGTTAGGGTAATTTAGCCTAATATGGCCCTCTACCCTTTCCTTACAATTTAAACAAAACTCGAGCCAAAAAGACAACATAATATACAATGTCAGACAAACTTACAAGGGAATGACCAGGTTGGTAGCCTCCTATTTGGCTGAAACTTGCCAGAGTGGTAAATCATGTGCCATAAACACAGTGGTGAAAATCCTAAATTCCCTTTTTCAGCCGTTTCTGACTGACTGAAGAATCTGAATTTTGGCCTCTCGCATAGGTAGGGGTCAAGTGAGAAACATGCAAATGCATGGAAGTGCTGGTACTCTAGTGGGTAGTGCGTCAGACTTGTGATTTTGCCAGGAGCCGCTCTGTCAGGTTCAAATCCCTTGTACGCTGCTTTATATAAGGTTTAATCATATAATAAAACTAATCATAGATTTTTATTCTGGAAAAAGTCTGTTATATTTCTGCGTTTGCAAGTCATATTGACATTTTTCTAGCTTTTTATTCTCAATTTATTTTTTGGCAATGCACTGATAATCCAAAACACGGATAATCTGCACCTAGATAATCGGGAGTATATAATAATAATAATAATAATAATAATAATAATAATAATAATAATAATAATAATAATAATGATAATTGATACCCCATTATCAGCCCTTTAGGCTTTATTAGGGGGGGGGATTTCTCCCAATTTTTTTTGTCTGGAACTCTTTCCATTTTTACTATACTTTTTCATCGGAATTGAGGCAAGGATAGGTAAGGAAGGAAGCGGCTGTGGTCTATAATTAGGGTAACGACCCCGGAATTATCCTGCGATGACCATGGGAAACCACAGAAAACCATGATCAGGGTCGCCGGCCTCCGGGATTCGAACCCAGGACCTCCCGATTAGCAGTCGGACACCATACCACTACACCACTACTGCTTCGGTGATAATCGTACAGTGCATATTGATATTTTCTGGTTAAATATTAGCAAAGAGTTAAATAATTGGCAAAAGTAAATATTTCTTGTATAGTGTGGAGTACATGACATTTTGGCAGATTCTTGAATGTCAGAGAAGGCATGGATAGCCAACGTAACTATAAGTATCTTGAGAAACTACCAGCTCTCCCTTGCACTTGCATGTTTCTCGCCTAACCCCTATGTATGCGGCCAAAAATCTGATGCTTCTGCCGCTCAGATCTCAACGGCTGCAGATGGGGATTTAGGACTTACTACACCACTGCGCTTATGGCACATGATTGACCCCTCATGCAAGTTTCAGGCAAATTGGAGGCTACCACCCTTGGTCATTCCTTTGTTAGTCTGTACACAAAGTACACAAGTATTCAGCTCGGCCAACACACTAATCGCTGCCAGAACAAAGGAGGAACTTGCAAAAGGTGTGGTTAAGAATACGCAGTATTCAGGACCTTGTCTCCTCGACATAATAAGTTTCTCACTGGTCAAAGCAGTGCAAGACTCACCTCAGAATAATGAATACATTCAGCTGTTGGCTCTGAAAGTGTTTTACACTTTTTTCATTATTTTTATGGAACAAATGCACTATCCTTTCTTACAGTTTAGTCGACAAGTTTTAAACAGTTTTATCAGGCAGTTTACCTTCAGAACTACTATGATATGCTGCTTCTGAGCCTCTTGCTATTGTGGTCGAAGCCTTTGAACTGACGTCTGCGTCCTCATCATGATCATCGTCAGAATCAGATATCCAGTCATTTTTTTCCCATTTTTGCTCCCTCTCGTCAGAGCTGCCCTCAGAACAAAGATCAATGATGTGCGATTGGTCCAGGATTTTCTTCTTTGTCATATTTTTCTCGCTCTTCTTCAGCTGTTTGGCTTCTTCCCTGCCACTTCTATTCATCCTTCAAGGATAAAGAGTCATAGCATTAGATTCTACTAATTTTTACATTGCAAAATTATTAAGGCCTGAAAAATGGATACTGGGGTTACCCTCTAAGCCAGCATACCTACTTTCTTCCGTACATGTAAACAAACCTGCATGGTGTAATCAGTTCATTGGGGCTGCATCTTTATGCTAGCGGCTATTATTTATTATTATTATTGCCATAAATACACTGTTCATCAGGGATCTGAGTTATGTGCGAATCCTGCTTACAGACTTTCTCGGGAATGTAACACTAATCACACTGGGGACTTCCTGTACTTATAGAATCCTGATCTGCTGAAAACCTTGTGACGACCCAGGGTTCGCCCCGCGTCCGCCCCTAGCTAGCTCATACCAAGAAAACTAGGTGGGTTCCTTGAGCACTGGTATTTATTGACCTTCTCGGTCCCAAGCTGAGTACAGACTGGCTTTTAGGCTTTTACAACCTAAACCCCTGGTGCCCCCACCAATAGGGTGGTCAGGGTCAAACCATTACAACCTAACTAAGGGTCAGCAAGCACTTGTGTTCAAACAAATATGACAGTTAAAGCCGGTATCCACGTTAGAGTTTCTCTCATAAGAGTCCTCTTACGCGAGAAATCTTGTACGTCGAGACGGACTCTTTGTCGCCTCAGGGCCCCTCTTGTCCCTCTAAAAGGGGATTAAAGTTGAAAATTTTCAACTTTTCCTCTTTCCTCGTATCCGGGCATGCGCAGTTGGCTCCTCTTATGAGAGAAAACTCTTACGTCGGTACCGGCTTTTACATCACAGTGTAGAGTGTACAGTATGTTCTAACTGAATTATTGCCTGTGTGAGTTTGTGAATTCTTCACTAAAGGTGCTCATATTTAAACAGTTACTTTGGGACAGTCACTCTAAAAGATTATCAATACCATTAGCTGCTAATATTAGGACAAATTGGTCAATCCTTGGGCGACACGGTGGCGGAGTGGTTAGCGCCACAGCCTTCCACCTCTAAGGTCCCGAGTTCAATCCCCGGGTCGGGCAGAGGATACTTATGTGGATAGAGTTTCGATGGGTTCTCTCCGTGTTCGCGTGGGTTTTCTCAGGGTTCTCCCATTTCCTCCCGCAATCAAAATCCATCACACGCAGGCAATGATTAAAGTCGGTTCACGAAAAGATGATCCCCTAAGAGGCCCAAGGCCTATCACGGGGTATCCATTATTATTATTATTATTATTATTATTATTATTATTATTATTATTATTATTATTATTATTATTATTATTAATTGGTCCATCCTTTGCACCTAATGTGGTCGGGTGAATGAATTCCAACCATTGACCTCAAGTGTCAGAAAGATAGAAAGGCAATACCTTACACTCAAATAAGTCAAAAATAAATAAATAAAATTATGCCCTGTCCAGAAAAGGAGTCATTTTGGTTTGAACCAAGTGTTGGGATTCACTTGTCATTAGGTAAGTTTCAACACCAGCAACGTGATTGAAGATTGCATCCGGGATGTCAACGCGAGTGGTCAAGAAGCACCTGGGCCTTTCCATTGCAGAAAGTGCATCTCTTAAGCGGCGTTTACATGTGAGTGATTTGACAAGCAAAGCGGAGCGAAGTCTTCGCCGAACGACGTAACAATATTGTTTGAGGTGAAAGTAACAATCGATTTTCGCTTCAAACAATACTGGTTACTCTGGTTACTCATCATTGTTATCGCTCGGCGCTGACATCGCGCGATCAAATCACTCACATGTAAACGCAGCTTGACTGTCATTGTCTCTTTGTGTTGCTCTTCCCCCACCTCTTCCCCATCAGTGCTGTCCTTTGAGTCATGTGTGCGAACCACATCGGTACTTCTTGGCGCCACCTCCGCAAGTAGGGCCTATATCTGAATCTGTCAACTCCTACGGCACACTTGTATGTCGTCATCTGCCGCTACAAAATCATGGAAGGTAACTTCATCTGTCACGCCGCGCCTGTGCTTTCAGCTACAGACCTCCACACAGACAGGTCGTCAGGGCCATCAGAGTCTTGGGTGTGTCCTGGTCACTCCCCCAAAAACAGATACTGCAACTTTTACCCCAACATTTCGTTATATTGGGTTCAATACTAGTCGGGAAGCCACCTTTCGTTGTAACGCCTTACGTAATAACGGGATTACAAATACATTGCTCCTACGTCTGGCCATCCGTTCTATCGTTATTCGTTAAAATCAGATTTGACCTGTGTTCCAGAACTGGTGTCCATATGGAGGATAACCACAAAATGCTCTACCTGACTGGCAGCTAATCCATGACTGCGATCCACCCTGAACACCTGCAAGACTCAGCTCGGCTCAAGACCTTGACGACAATGCTGGTTATTACAACACGATTCCTCGGCAATGTGGTCCACGTAATACGTCCGGAAGGGAAAGTTAGAATTATTAGAAAGTTCCAATGCCCGCAGGCCCGGAGCGTCTCAGGCCCGGAGAGAGGAGACAAAGTGGCGTTGCCAGGTGCAGCGCAGGTGCACATGTTTGAGCTTGCACCTGATCCAGAATCCAGATCCAAATGGACCAAAATGACCTGAAAACGACTCATTTACATGGCAGCCATATCTGAGCAGATTCAGCAGGGAACACTCATGGCGGATACAATACCTAATAACTATAATCGCATTATAATATAATTAATAAAATGCATGTTAAAAACTGTTAAGACCACTACTGCCATCTTCTGGGAAATGATCGAAACGCGGTGATCCAACATGGCGCTCTTCCCTGCTTATTCTGTGTCTGAAAATCAGCCTTCTGAGGACCAAAACAAAGGTAAGGACTGGTCATACAGCTTTCACATGCACGGTGCTGAATTAGGCTGTTTTCAGATTCGGATTGGGACTGGCTGACCAGCACCAGCTATCAAGTGAAGGAGCAGAATGAGCCTGAAGAAGAGGCAAGGGAGGAAGATGATGCATCGAGTGCAGTACAAGAAGTCGAATCGGGATCCACCGAGCCACACACGGAGCATAGGAAGAGGCACAAGGATGAGAGGCGTCACAAGCATCGAAAGAAGAAGGAGAAGAAGCGGAGGTCACGGAGCCCACGGAACAGGCCGCCACAAGTGGACGAGGATTTGTTGAGGCAAGTTGGCACATCATAGATTAGGAGTTAAATTAATATTTCTCAATTTTCCAGGCAGAAGATTGGAGAGTATTCAAAGGGCAAGGTGTTCTTAGAAGAAGTTGGCCTGAAACCAGAGAGTGCGTTCAGGGTTGATAGCAGCGCTGACAAGAATAACCTGCGCTTCAGTTCGCTGAATGTGACACAGATTGCCAAGTACAAGCGCCTGTTCAGCGTTAAGAGGTGCAAACAACTGTGGCGGGAACAAGCGGTGCAGCAGAAGGCACGGAGGGAGCTGGTGGATGGTGATGGTGAGACGTATTACGTGGTGGATTCTATGGAGGGATACATGTCATTATCAGATGACCGTCAAAGAGAGGAGAAGAGGCAGGAACTTGATGAAGTGGCCGACTTCAACGCCAGGTTGCGCGAATCACCACGGGACGTCCAGTTGTGGCTCAAGTTTATTCATTTTCAAGATTCTTTTCGAGACATCCCACAGCAAGCTTTGGCGGAAAAGAAAATGGCTATACTTGATCGTGCCCTTGAGAACAACCCTGGTGACCTGGAGCTTATGCTAGAACGTATGCGAGTTGTGAGGTCAGGTCAAGATGCCAGCAGTGTGACAAGGGAGTGGAAGCAATTGCTTAGCTCAAACCCCACTCGAATTGACCTTTGGAAGTCATACCTTGCTCATTTGGAGACACACCTTGCAACCCTGTCAATTCCTAAGGTTATCATTGCCTATCAAAGATTCTTTTCAAAGATGACTTTAATGCAGCAACCACACTTCTCGGAAAGTCAGCGCCCAAAAAACTTGGAGCTAAACATTGTTGGAGGTCTTTTCAAATTATGCACCATGTTGAAACAGTCGGGCCACACCGAGCGGGCAATTTCAACAATGCAGGCAATAGTGGAGATGAATTACTTCCGACCTGATTCAGTTCGCGACGAAAATTTGAAGCTATTTTTTGAGCCATTTTGGGACAGTGGGGTCGCCAGATTTGGTGAGAGGGATGCCCTTGGATGGAATAAGGTCATGCAGCAGAAAGATAGCACCACACCTGGTAACAATGACAATGCCATTCGCAAACTTGAAGAAGACATCCTGGATTCGACTAGAACTCTTCCTGAGAAGTGGGTCCTGTTAGAACGGCTTCGCGAGTCCAAGCAATGTTTGCCATGGCGTGTAGCGGTGTCCGACACAACTGCAGAAGACGAGTGTGAGGACCCATTGCGTGTTGTCATGTTTGATGATATAAGCCCATTTTCATTCTTGCTATCGGAACACCCAAGTATTCGCTTCAAACTGTTAGTAGGTCTGGTTAACACTCTTGTGCCATCTGCGGCCATCCTTCATGGGCATACTTGTTCTGTTGCTGGCCCTGGCATTGATGTGGTCCGAGGTTTGGATACTTTGGGTGGATTGTTATTCGTTGAGGATGTGTTTGGAGAGCATGTTGATATTGCATCGTCTGTGAAAAGAGAAGATTCTATCACTACTCATGTCTCTCATGACATTTATTGGTTCATGAATGTCGCAGACTTGTCGGCGGATCTCATCGACTTTGTTCGAGGTTTTGTGAAATCAGGTGCCAAAATTCTGGAAGAACCATACCGTACAGCATTCTTATCCCATTGGATTCACATAGAGCGCCACACACTCACTTCTGACTCAAAGAAAATGGTAAAAGCGATGCTCCGGGAAGAACACAATCGGAACAACCCTGTGCTGTTCTTGGAATATGCCTCCTTTGAGAAGAAAACTGATGCCATCAAATTGATTCAGGCAACAATCGACTCTGGCTCTGGATATTCAGATGAAATCCAGGCCACCCTCCACTGCCAGTTAGCCAAACTTCAGGCCTTATCAGGAGACAGGTCAGGTGCACTCAAGACTTTGACACATTTGGCTTCAGGATCAGCGGAGTTTACACCCACGGCACAACTAAAAGCTCAGCGTCATTTCCAAGCAATGAAACCAGTTTCAAGGACTCTCCTCTACCAATATCCAGATGCATTTGTTGAATGGAATTTATGTAAAGCTCTGTTTTTGTATTTGCGTCAAGGGTTGGAAGCAGCGGCAGGATTTTTTGAGGACATGCTGAAGGAGGTGCCAACTAACACGCTGAGCGCAAGAATTAAGTTGGACGAAGCAGAGTTGTGGAAACACCTTGTTCGTGAGAAGGTCTGGGAGGCGTATGTGGGCGTGTGCGTAATGGCGGCAGAGATCAACCCAGGAGAATATGCCAGGTGGAGGGCTGTGGTTGGTCGTGCTATCAGCGAGTATCCTGGCAATGCGAAGATTCTTGGAACAGTAATTAGGCATGAGGTAGGTTACATCAACTTGTACATAAGAGAATGTATGAAAAATAGTATATGAATTTTTTGGGTAACTTGTACCATCTTATGCCGGTTTCTCGACAGTATACCTTTCACTTATTTGTTTTCATTTATTTCCAGCGGCAGTGCAGTGTTGCAGGCAAGCTCTGGCGCCAACAGATGTCCATGTTGAAAACGTGTGCTTCTCCCATCGTTCCAGTTTACATGTGTCTCCACTTGATCCGTTGCAGAGATGCGGAGGATTCTGGTTCCATGGGTATCCTTCGCAAAGTGTTGCACATTTTGGAACAGTCCACTAGCAATCCCATCCTCAGTGAGTGTCCGTTACTGTGGCGCATGTTGTTGCAAGCGACCAGAGCTACTGGGTGGAAAGGAACAAGACGTAGTTCTCCTTGGTACCTGGCCGTTCAGCACTGTCCAACTGTCAAGGCCATATATTTGGACGCTGTCGATGGCAGTCCAGACGAAGTACAGACTGTCATGGATTTAATGACAGAGAAGCAACTTCACGTGAGGACGCCATTAGAAGAGGTGCAGCTAATGACCGAGGTGCCGGCGGTAAAAGAAGAGGAAGATGACCCGGATCCAGACCCAGATTCCCAAAACTGACTGAGTGCGAATGGTTTTGTACCTGACATGAATTATGAATTAATAATAATAATAATAAT
Source organism: Catajapyx aquilonaris (assembly GCA_000934665.2). Lineage (NCBI taxonomy): Eukaryota > Metazoa > Arthropoda > Diplura > Dicellurata > Japygidae > Catajapyx > Catajapyx aquilonaris. The sequence continues at coordinate 17,234 of KZ539117.1, forward strand.
AATTTATTCGTGAATTAATTATTATGCGATATTATCCACATTAAAAATATGCCAGGACATGTGTTTTGCACAGTTAATCTCGCTGTATAGCTGATAGCAGTTAGTGACCAATCGCAGCTACCAAATCGCGGCTACGCAATGACTGCTATGTTTGGCGGGGGGGGGGATGAGGAGCGGCTGTGCTACTTTAGGCCCTCCAACTGACATAATCGGAAGAGGAATCGACAAAGAAGAGTTCCAGGAAGGAAGCGAGGTGCGGCCTCGGGGCGAGCACGGGGCGGAAGAGGGGCGTTCATGTCGGACGGATCTAGGCGCCTCCTGGAGAAAGGGCGAAGGTAACGCAGGTGGAGCGTCGGTGTGGTTTGGCCTCCCCCAGGAAGTGGCTGTAAGGTCAGGGGGGCGCAGCTGCACCTGTCCATTCAACAACCCCCAACCTGACCCCGCTTTGCCCCAGCCCCCTTTTGTCTCCTCCGTGGACATGGCCATTAGCGTGATTGGGGTTTCCTGGGATATTGATTCTCATGCTAGGTGCTGAGTGCATTACCTTGATGGCAGTGCAATAAATTGGATGGTACATTTTGCGAAAATAAAACCTGCCGAAAAATGTAATGACGTAATGTATAATCCAGTAGCAAATAGTGTGCTCAAATGTAGCTATGTTGCCAGGCCAGATGATGTCAAATGTGTCTGCAGGCAAATATTATTGCCTCTGAAGTCGGTCCTATCTTATTGAGGCCATTGCAAGAGAAAAAGGATTAATGCCAGGCCCAGAAGTGGATCACAAATGTGTCACATGTTAACGGACTGAAGGAGGGAATCTTGGCTGGTCAGAGTTGACACATGCTGCAATTTACCGCATTTTCTCAAATTGATGGCATTTTACGTTATCAGCTGTGTAAGTCTGTGACTGGTTGTATTTGAAAAGGCCTGAATTATTTATTAAACTTAGATGCAATGCTCATCTTACATGTATTAGTGAAATTGTATGAAGCACTGTAGGCATGAAATGTGTAGAAAAATAACCCTGCAGATCTATATCAGTGCATGTTACAGGTATGTTAGGATTGGGCTAATATATTTGAATTGTGTGACTAATAACTTATTTTTATGATGCAGATGTGGTCTTGTGGAAACCTGTCAAAAAATTTGGCTGCACCTGAGGAGAGCAACGTAGAAGAGGTTACAATGAGTTCATCTAGAAAATATTCAGGTGATGAAATTGTAGCACGATTTCCAAACCAATCCTCGGAGGAGTACAGAAGGATGCTGAAGAGGCAACATTCCACATACCCAGAAACAAGGACAACAGGACAGGAGAGTACTGCCAATACACAACATGTGCAAAACTCATCTGTTCACTCATACTTGAATAAACCACAACCAAGAGAGTTGAGGGGACCAGGCATGACGTTTATGAAGCGGTCAAGAAATCTTGCAGGCAATGGATCACCTTATGATTGGGGGAGACCTGAACCTCCAGCTGGTCAAGCATACACACAGCAAGAAGCTCATCATACCACAGAACTGAATAGCCAGCAGTTCCCAGGTAATGTCCAACAAGCCAGAGGATCATCCATTGGAAATCCAGCTGGTCAACCAGGAGTCTCATCTACTCAAGGCCACATATCAAGCTACACTTATTCAGTTAGGAGGGATGTTACTGTATCGTCCTATGTGAAGTGTGTGAATCACTCTCTTGTTCATGCCACCGGCAATGTTGATGTGCAGTGTAATACAAATCAACAGTCAACTGGAAGATTTGTGCCAAATTTACAGGAAAGTGTTATGATAAATAAGGACCTGTCTGCACGAGACATTGTGGAATTCCAGACAAGAAACGGGAAGGATGGTTTTGTGCAGCAAAAGAGTATTAATAACGGGCAGCCAAGTTTCTCTGAAGTGGTAGTGTCCCGAGTTCAACTGACTGATGAAGCAGTTTTTTCCCTGACTAATAACCCTGCACAACGTACTGGCCTGCAGAACATTTGCAAACAGTTTGTTGAACCAGATGAAAATAGCCGCAGGGCAGTGGCACTGGACGAAAAAGAACGGGCTAAAATGGATGAGCTGGAGGCAGCAGAACAGGAGAAGTTGCTGCAAGCTGATGAAGAATACAAACAGACAATGATGGAGCTGAAGGAGAGAAAGAAGAGAGCGGCTGGAAATTCCACTGTTATGGCTGCAATCAAAGGAGAGGCAGAGGAGGCGAAGGAAAAACTGGATGTCACAAGAGACGATATTAAGAAGAAGATGGCGAGGAGAAAAGCATCGCACAAGGCCATATTTGAACGGGAGAGGAGAATTCTGATGAGGCCTTCCAAGCCAAAACTCTGTGATGCTACTGGTTCTTCATCAGTGTTGCAGGGTATGGATTCTAAAGCTGCGTATCAAAAAAAGTAACATTTTGATTACCCTGTGATTGATATAATTTTGTTTCCATATTGCAGATGCTGCGCCTGCATCAACTTTGCCACCTCCAGTGTCCCTGGCCTGTGCAATTCAAGACAATGCACAGTTGCATGCACCTGCTCCATCCAACTCCATATCATCAGCTGCTAGCCGAGTGCAAGCTTCCACTGCTTCATCTGTGCTGTCGCCATCTTCCTCCACACACAGCATCATGGAACCAGACTCCTCCACCTCAGATGTGCAAGGGACACGCTCTTCTAACTCTCTTTCTTCCGCATGTAACGTTACGGACCTGCATAACGGCAAGCACAAAGCCACCTCAAGCCTCACCATTCGTTCTGAGTTTGTGTCACCGCTGGGAGTCCTGGATCAACTGGTGTCAGGGCTCGGTTGTGCAGAAGAGCAGGAATCATTTCAATACATTATGCCTCCATCAGTCATGCCCCTGGAAGATTTAGCATCAGAACCAAACGAAGAAATTCCAGCTGCTACGCGAATACCTGCAGGGTCACAAGCAGTTTCTAAACAATCTGCATCTGTCTCTACTTACATCCCACCCGATTTGCCAGCAACAACAGGCCATGACAGGCCAAGTGAAATGACACAAAGGAATTTACCGCAGGTCCAATCCAAAAGAAGCAATAACCAGGAGTCACAAAAAAGTGCCACTGAACAATCAGGGAAGGAGCAGGAAAGGACGAGTGTGTGTGATGTTATGGTGTTAGGTGATGCTGGCAACAATCTACTTGTGACGTTCAATGTGAAGGGTTTTGCCAAGTTGGTACACTACGTGATTCGAGCACACGTGTTTTTGGATGCCTACCAACAGCAAAATGACGTAAATTTGATCAAGGGAGGCAATAAACTCATTGGCATCTTTGACTCTGTTACCAAAGAGGCAAGTATGATTGAAGCTAAACTTATGAGAGGTCTGGGATGTGTACAACGGGTTGTGAAGAAGTGGGAAAGTTATGGTCGGACTGCAGATTCACTTGCCCGGAGTGTCTCACAAGCCATTGAGAGCCCACATGTACTACAGGCCCATGTTGTCAACACATTGTTTCGTGATCTTAAAGTGGCTGGGGATAATCCTACTGTGAAATCCATTACAGTACCGAAATATAATGCACTTCATAATATTTCTGTGGCAGCAGACAGGAACATTGATGACGATGACATCTCTGAAGATTCTGGAAGGGGAGAAACACCAACAGACTTCCCTGTGCTTGAATGTGGGCTTCAGGAATTGCTGGAAGAGCTTACTCATGTGAACACGATTCCCGATGTACACGAGGTGATATCTCCTAAGAAAATTCTGCTGGAGGGAGACAGGGTGGAACCAAAGGAGAACACCTCAAGTGTGCCAAAACCTGCACATAATGTGGGCAATGGAAGGACTGAGTATAATGACCCACCATTGGTTCAGATGGATCACCCAGGCAGGCCAAATCCCCAGCCACAAGGATCTCGTGTGGTGGCCATGCCAAAGCCGCCTGAACAATTTGGGGCCGAGTACTACAATCGACCATCTGTCATATTAGAAGCTGAAGTCCCAGCAAGGCAAAAAGACTTTTCCTCACGAAATGATGTGCGAGATGCATCCTTACCACAAAACAGCCATCAAACAGGAGAATTTCCCAGTCACAATACTGGTGCTGGTGATAATGTCTTAGTGGATGAAGGTCAGAGTTTGTCCAATTCAAGAATTCGTGTCAGGTCGCTCACAGAGATGCAGCCAGTGGAGCCGCAATCTGAAGATCCCAAGAGACAACCCAAAATTTTCTCCTTGATCAGGGGTCTTGTTGCCATTTTGGGACCATGTAAATCAACCGGAGAGCTTTCCAGAACGTCTGGGTTGAAGACAACCTGGGGATTGGCTTCAAACTGCAACCAGAGGCCAGTGCTGGCCAACTGGGCTCAGTCACCGATGCAGCAACCTCCTCTACATCCTTCGCAATCCAACTGGTTGTCACACGTGCAGCCGCAGGGAGTAAACTGGGGTCAAGGTGAGCCAGCACAATCTGTGCAACCGCTTGCTAGGCTGCTGCCAGACCGCACCCAGGGGAATGCTAGTCATGTGAGTACGCTGTATGGGTCGCACCAAAACACCAGGCACCAGGCTTTCTCCACGTCTCAGAGGCACGTTGCGGAGGTCTTCAGCACACAGGGAGGGTCCAACTTGTCAGCATGGAATGGCCAGCATTCTGCTCCATTTCAGTGTGCTTCAGCGGAGCAGCCACGAGCCAACTATCCCCAACTATCCTTGGAGCGCCTGCTTCGGATGTTACCAAGCGACACCGTGGCAGCCAACAGACAAAACTGTGTACCATGCTACATATGTAGAGCTCCAGCATCGAGATTGTGTTCAGTATGCTTCAGGTTCAGGTTCTGCAGCCCATTTTGCGAGGTGAGTGGAGTTCATAAATCTGTTGCTACGTTTAAATCAGGGGTGGGCAAACTACGGCCTGGGAAGACCATTTGTGCAGCCCGGACAAAAAATTCTGTATTCCTGAAATTGTTGAAAAATTATAATTGCAAAATTTTATGCCTGTGCCATTCTTTTTAATTCTTGTAAATTCACAAAAATATTGGTTTTTATTTATACATGCCATTTTCATTGATATGGTTAGCTAATTTTATCAATTTCCAGAGAATTTAATGATAATAATTTATGCAATTCATGGAAGTTCATTTAAAACGATGGATATATAATTGTAAACTTTTTAATAAGTTAAAATTTCTTTTGTTAGATGCGGCTCGTCAATTTTTTTAAAATCTCTCTGCTGCCCACGGAGAAAAAAGTTTGCCCACCCCTGGTTTATAGCATGTGCATGCTGACATAACGAGAAAGTTCACGTGTCATAATCACCTTACATTATGCTGTGATTGCTGAAAGAGTTCCTTTTCAGGCGCAGCACCACCGACGTGCTCACCAGAATTGATGTGGTGCGTTATCTGCAGATGGAAAATGCCAGGTTGTGTTGCGGCATGTACCTATTTAAAATGCATTTACTGAGCAATGCCAAACTATGCCATCCTATTATTGTTTATTGATTAGTGGAGTTTTCTGATCTGAATAAGTGTGTAGATAATGTTGCGTTTCTACACAAGTGATGGCTGTGCACCATTTGATACGACAAAAGTTTGAAACGGCTCTTGTGAGTACTGGTACTTGTAGAAGCATTATGTGCAATTTTTACATTTAGTGTTGTCTGATTTCTGCTTCCTTGGTGCCTACATTACATTTAATCGTAATGATGTGACTGAACCTGAAAGATATTAGTTTGAAGACCTGTATTGATGTGCATAATTTCCGCTATCAATGATAGGTCCTTTTTTGGTTAGGTGCATTCAGACACAGCTTCCCTGGTAACTATTGAGACTAGTGTGAATGTGTTTCATCCCACCTGGTTCATCACAAAATGTCTGTTCAGATTTAAAGAGAATGTTTACTATTCCATGTAACGTGGAATTACACATCTTGAAGAAGTATGGTTTCTTGGCCAATGTTTTGCTGATGTCCAGTTGAGGCGCTTCTAATACAGAGCTATTAGACATGTTTTATAAGTGTTATTTATTGTTCTACGTGGCTTTTTTATTATTTAAAGAAATTCATATTGTGCTAATTCGGTATGCTTGTGTTTTTTGATGAGCAGTCAAATTGCTTTTAAGTCAATTCATATCTATCTATGAACATGCTTAGTTTTTGTGGCGTGATGTCCTTTTCATGAAGGTGACGCTGGATTTCAAGATTTGGCCGTTATGCCTGTTGTATCTAAGGAGGTTTAATGCTCATCACTTTTTTTCTTACAAGTACTGTTACCCTAACTGTTGCAGTATTCCTGTGGATGTTACTTCTTCTTCATCCTTCATGGTTTTTTTCCAAAAGAATGTTACTTCTTAGGGGTAGTGCAAATACCACGTGACCGTTTTGGGGGGAGGGGGAGGGTCTGCTGATATACCACTGGGGGTCACTGGGGGGGAGGGGGGGTCAAAAAGTGGTCTAAAATCGGTCACGTGGTATTTGCACGACCCCTTACACAAATATTGATTCCCTTTCTGATGTACTTGGCTGTTTTGTAGCTAGGTCAGAACACAGATTGATTAATGGACTATGCATAGTATAGAGCAATACAGTAAAACCTGTTATAGACTTGTATTATGCACCCTGTAAAAAATTTTGTACTGAAAAAGTGTTTCTTTATCAAGACAAAAATTCTCTACGATGTCTCTGTGTTTCATTACTCTGTAAATGTTACTAATATGGTAGTCACTTTGTTGCTCCAGTGTACACCCATAGGGCCGGTGCAAACGAGGAAATTTGGGAGCAACTTTGTTGCCTGCCTACCCACCCAGCACTGCACAGCACATGCTCTCTCCTGGGGCAATCGGCATATGCTGATTTCTCACATGCTACAAATTTGGGCGTGCTGCGCTTGGCTGGCTGGGCCACGACACTTGCACTCTCTAGCGTGCGACAGGAATACCTGCATTATGTGTGCAAGTTGCCTCCATCCTACATTTCCTTGTTTGTGCCAGGCCTTAACGTGACAGTCCTCTTGATTATTTGCACCTGTGTCTTTAATCTGTGTGTGCCATTTATTAATTTTTTTACGATGGTGAAACATTTTGGACGCTCAACCTTCTGTAAGCCTTTAGTTGGATGGATCCTGCCCTATCTTATTTCCTCGTCCCATCATTGTGAAGTGCATCTGAAGCATTTAACACACTGAAATGCACCACTCACATTAGCACAAGTCTGAAGCCACCTACTTACATGTTGCGATGTAAATGTGTATTTTTTTGTAATTTTATAAGGGAAGCCCTCCCACTTCAAACAGAGTGTAACGTCAGCAGTTGCATTGTATGCCCGAAAGTGTTGGCAACAATGCTCAATGACCTGGATTAGCATATTTGCATGATATTCCAGAATGAACGGTGAAGAATAAATTCATTTGAGAATCATTGTTTGGAGAAAGTTATTCCAATTATTTTTTTTGTGAAATATTTCCTTCTGTTGAAGTAGCACCCTGTCTGGTCGTGGCAGTAGTGCAGTGTGAACCCGCCCCGTTCCCTCCGTTATTTCCAACCCGTTCCTTTGTCAATTCCAACGCCACTTTCACCCACTTTCACTCTCTGTTTCGATCTGTTCGGACCACTCGTGAAGGAAGGCGTCGTGAGGGACGTCCAGTTGCATCGCAGATACAGAAGCGACGGCGCGGGGTCACTGTTCGAGGAACCGGGCAGGGCATGCCACCTTGGGTACGGAGGAGGTAAATAGGGAAAGGTTGTACCGCATGTTTCGGTGGCGGGGGCGGGTGTCAGGTTACAGCCATAAACGGCCATCAAGGTCCGAGCGTGTTCGGAGGGAGACAAAGGATAGGTTCAGTCACACTGCCACACACTGCACTGGGCCGTCCTTTGCATTGTGGGGATGGAAGCTGGGCATGTAAGTTCTGGGACGGTTGCAGTTTGTACGGTATGCTCAGGAAAACCAGTGTTGGGCGTCGTTAGAGTGGCCGGCGCTGGTTCCATGCTGATCCGAGTCGACCGGAAGAACGCAGCAGGGCACCAGCGCGGCCGCATCTGTACTACGACAAAAGCAGGAATATAATAATTGTAATAATATCCGGGTAGTGCTTGGCCTCTCGGCATGTAGCGCGGACCTTTATTCGTACAATGTACATTTTTGGAACCTATTTATTAAAGCGCCCCGGCCCACGGGTAGGATGTGCAAGGTGCAGTGCTATGTCCTTGTGTGGCCATTTTAAGTGAACTCCCCCGGGTAGTTTGTCTTAACGAAAGTATGGGCGGGTACGTTACCGCAGCACCACTTCGCCTCCCTAAGAGAAGGAATACATTTTTACAAGTGCAGTGAAATCTGGCCGTAACGGACCTTTTTGGCAATGGCCGTATGTACAGGATCGGAAATTGTGTATCCCGTGCTTTTTCCGTTACACACGTTTCACATATTTTTCATTGTCTTTAATTTCATGGTCCATTTGTCCAGTTAGGAATGCATGGAATTTCCTGTTTACTTGCCCCCATTCTTAGTACCTATAATAATGGAGCTGCAGAGTGCGCTGCCTTTTGACCTGGATATGTAGGAATGTGTTTGTATGCGGCATTTCTGTTGGCACTATGGTGGAATTCAGGAATTAATATTATGACTTATTCGATTCACTATTGTTCCATTGTATGTAAGGGCATTGCCAGTGAGCGACATTCCCATGTCATGGACTGGAAATACCTTGACCTACTGATGATTTATTTTCCAGATGAAAAAAGGTTACCTGAAGTGGATGATACCCCCTTGCCGGGTGATGCTGAACAGATTGACTTCTGAAGAGATACGTGTTCAGACTGGTGGGAGGTACACTGCTGAGAGGTGAGTTCAGCATACGCCTTTAAATTTGGTGCCTACGTCTCATTTAATTCAGAAAGACAAGTATTTGTAACTAGAAACGTGGGCTGGGACACGTAGTTGATTAGTACCTACCCTCGTGGATGGATGGAGGGAGATCAAATTATGATGAAAATGCCATCAAGTGATTGTGACTGGCCTGATCTGGAAACTTCATTTCCTCCAGTTTCTTTAACCTTGCTGGCACGACATTCACTGCACCTGACACATGAGGTTTAGACACTGGTGTATCACAGTTCCTGAAGACTGTGCACTGGCATTGGCTTTACTTGCTGGGGTGGAGTTTTTTCCAGAGGTGTACTAACTACATTACATTTGTTGTTACCATATTTATGAGAATGTTGAACAGTCTCAGGCAGCAGCGGCAGGAGTGGGAGGGTCAGACCTCAGTCAGTGATGTGGACAGTCATGGTGGACTGATGCAAAGAGAATCACTTGCGGAAGATGGCCAAGCTGAGGATGCTAGTGGTGGTGACCGCTGCTTGAAAAGACCTGTCTCCAGTGGCAATGACCTTCGAAATGATGAATCCCAAGGCATGTGCAGCACACCAGAAAAGAAGAGGCATATCTCTGAGGACAGTGACTTCGAGCTGCCAAGGTTCACCTCATTCAGTGATGATGAGCCATCACCGAATCTCGGTTAGTTATAATTGACATTTACAGTGAGCCCCACTATCCACAGAAAATAAGGCCCCCCCCACGGATAAGTGAAACATGTGGCTAATCAGAACCCTACGTAATACACTGTACTCCCAATTATCCGGGTGTGGATTATCCGTGCATTGCTAACACAAAGGAAGGTCCAAAAAATGTCGAATATTCTCAGAATGTAACAGACTTTTTCCAGAACACAAACTAAAAATTTATGGGAATTTTTCTAATTTTAATTAAATCTGTTTTAAAGCAGTACAGTCATTAATTTAAAACCTGTGAATAGCTAATTTTACTGTAATGAGGACCATTTTCTGATTATCCGGCAACACTCATTAGCCCGCTCATTAGCTCAGTCATTAGCCCGGATAATCGGGAGTACAGTGTACAGTCCCGAGCATAATGTTGGAGATGGCAGACCCTCCCTTGCCAATCCCCGCCATTATGGTATCAAATCTATATCAATAAAGGCGGATGTGATTCTGTCTGTCTGTCTGTCCGGGACACCAACCGCCATTTTCCTGCCATCTGTGGACCACATCCACCACCGGCCACAGATGGCAGGCAAATGACGGGTCATTAATTTTGCTTGGTCATTTGCCTGCCATCTGTGGCTGGAGGCGGATGTTTTTTTTTTTTTTTTGGAAAGCTAATTTTTGTTTTAAAGCATTCTTTGGGACCCCTGTACCTCGAGTGAAAGGTCCTAAAAGATCTGGGCTGGGCAACCTATTTAAATTGTGACAAAATGTACGCCATTTTGGAAATTTCGAAAAGTCGGGTTTATATGAGTATGGTCGGCCATAAAATTACGCTGCTTTTGCTATTTTACTTTAAATGCTTTCTAAAATCTAAACTTTATAATGACGGACTTAATGATTTAAAAATATCTAATTTTATTTATATAAATGTGCCCAAAATGCATGATAGAGGTGTCAAAAATTTTGATATTCTTGGAAAGTCATAAAACCTGCTCTGGCCTATTGAAATCCAGCTTAGGGAAGAAATCCGTTTCAATTACGGTTGAATGCCATCAGTCACTGATATAACACTTGCCAAAAATGTCAAAGTCATTCTTTTTCTGGTATATTCGGCAAGGGCCAGATGCCAGAAGAAAATGATGGATTTTTTTTGGTCTTGCCTAAGCTATGGGTGAGCTAATGTGGCATGTTTGTGGGTAGTTTTATTAATCAGTATGCAGTAGTGTGCATTATAAATATATGAAAGCACCGAAGCAGTGGTGGCGGAGGGGATATGGTATCCGACTGCTAATCGGGAGGTCCTGGGTTCGATCCCCGGGGCCGGCAACCCTAAGCGTGGTTTTCTGTAGCTTCCCACGGTCCCTCCAGGTAAATGCCGGGGTTGTTTCCTAAAATAATAGGCCACAGCCGCTTCCTTCCGTCCCTATCCTATCCCCAAAAGCGAAGTAAAAATGCAAAGAAAGCGTTCCAGTCAAAACAAAACTCCCCCCGGCTGATAACGAGGTATGATATAAAACATTTAAAAAATAAAATTAAACACATAAAAAATAAAATATATGAAAGCAGAAAACCTGCACATTCACTGCAAAAGCGGTGATTTGGCTATAACAGACTGATTTCATTGGTTCCTTGAAGTCTCATATATCCGGATTCAACTGTAATTGAAACTGATTTCTTCCCTGAACTGGCTATCAATAGGCCAGAGAAGGTGTTATGACCAAAGATACTGGTACTTTCCTTAGTATCTTTGGTTATGACTTTCCAAGAATATCGAAATATTTGACACCTTGTATCATGCATTTTGGTAACATTCATATAAATAAAATTAGATATTTTAAAATCGTTAAGTTCGTCATTATAAAGTTTAGGTTTTAGAAAGATTTAAAGTAAAATAGCGAAAGCAACCTAATTTTATGGCCTACCATACTCATATAAACACGATTTGTCGAAATTTCCAAAATGCTGTACATTTTGTCAAAATTTAAATAGGTTGCCCAGCCCGGATCTTTTAGGAATTTTCACTCGAGGAACAGGGGTCCCAAAGAATGTTTTAAAACAAAAAAATTAGCTTTCCCAAACAAAATAACAAATAAAAAATCCCTAATTTGCATATACTAAGAACAAATTAATTTGTTATTTGATAACCACAACAAACTCCCTCCTTATTTTTTAAATACAACAAGTGCAGGGTTAGCTCATTTTACAAAAAAAAACAAAAAAACATAGTGTTAGTTGTGGTTTGAAAGCTGTGGCTTGTCAAACCGACGGAGGTATGTTATGAAAATTCAATTTGCTTGTGCAGTGGTAATTATCTGCAGCAGACAACTTTTATACCTTATTTGTAAAGAGATAAGAAAATGCTTTAATTTGACACCAACATTAGCCCAATCTGTGAAAAAATACGAAAATACGAGGATTTTTCTAAACGGATGCAGAAAATGTGACAGTTAAATCACAATAAAATGGACATTTTCAAAAATTTCTCCTGAACCCAGTTTTGGCCTAATAAAATTGAAATAAATAATTTGGTGTTATCTCATAAGTAGCTGCTCATGTTATTTTGAAACATATCTGAGATGTGCGAGCACATGGCACCAGGTGATCTGGCTGGAATGGCCCGTAAGTGTAAACATTGGGGCCAGTCGGTACATGTTTTATGACATGTAGCGAATTGTATCTACATTTCGAGTACACGCTGCTCGCTACAAAGAGGGAAAACAGAAACCAATAATATGAGTCCAGCTTGAGGCAAATGCCAAGGCAGTGACCACTCACAAGTCTGAAATGACCTTATAAGTGGGAGCAATGGGTAAGCACCTGAAGGGATCCTAAAGACATGGGTTCCCTCCTTGTTGGAGACATGACCATTGCATTGTCTTCACTTTTGATGTTCCCTTTCCTCCAGTTGGGGATGGCCCCAGGAAGGAGTGAGAAGGAATGTAATACCATTGCCTCAGAAACCAATGTGCAATGCCTTCATTTGATATACCACATGTAGGAAGTTTCAGCATAAATTGGGCATCAAATTTTTCAGCACTTGAGATTTTAACATTCCAAAGTGTAATTTTATGGGTCCAACATGGACTGTCTGACCCCTGTGTACTAAGATGGTCAGTTATCAGTCCCTCAACCTTGACACCCTTTTAAAGCCCTCCCTGGTCATAAAAAAGGGTCACAATGGTCCCTTTCTTCCTCCTCCCTCAGGCGACTCAAAACTCTGAAAATTCCCCTCCACCAACTGCCAGTAGTTCTCAAAAGCTGTGCCCTAAGATTACAAATGGAGACATATTTTGACAACATTATTATTTTCTGAAAACTAAAAATTGGATACATTGGTCAGGAGCACCTCTTTTTTGCACATTTTTTGGCGCTTGGTACTACATCACTTAAAATTTCACAATGGTGTAAATTCCGTATTCAGCTGATTTTTTAAAATGCTGCTTGGTATATGAATAATATGGAAAAAGTACCACAAACATGTGTAAGAGAGAGTTACACTGACAGAAAAAGTTACAGCTTTGCTGTTGTTAGTTAGTCCCAAACTTATGTTATCCCCCCCAATATTTCAGTGTTGAACTGCATGGATAGTTTTTAATGCTCTTATGCTACCTGATTTTAAAGGCAATATTGGCATCATTTTGTAAGTGGCACATCATTATCTGCTGGCTTCAAAAATAATGTGTTTATTTTTCAGTTTTGCAATTGTCGCCTGAGGAAGAAGAAAAGAGGGCTGAGGAACACAGGCGGGCTGAGGAAGACAGGAGAGCTGAGGAAGACAGGAGGGCTGAAGAAATGAAGAGGACTGAAGAAAACAATCGGACCGAGGAAGACGCAGGTATTTTTAAAAAGTGAATGGACGGTTCCTCTTTCAATGGTTCTCAAGGTGGAGGAAATTTATGTGCAGGAAAACGTCCAGGACACCTTGGCAGTGAAATAAATATTTGATGCCATTGCTGGCGTAATGATCGCAACTCACTGTGTTAGAGATGGGAAGGTGGGGATAAAACCACGGTTTTTTTCGGTTTTTTCCCGAGGTCTCGTAAAAATTGGAAATTTTGTTTTTGTTTTTTTTATCTTGCATTTTTTTAGTTCAAAGTTGCTACACATGTTTAAAAAACCTTACGCATACTTTAAATCTGCGTATTTTCATTAGCGATCCCAGGGCGATACACCGACACATAAATCCTTATGCGCACTTTAAATCTGCATATTTTTATTAGCAATACGCTGACACATGTAAATTATTATGCAGTTATGCTCATATTAACTGAAGACTTTACCCATGCTGGTCACGACAACCATTCTGCTGCACCACTCACGTTTTGGGAAATTCAGGCTCAACTCGAAGCTGGTGGTCTCACGTGCACTGTGGTAGGTTTTCCTCAGCCGGAAGCAATGGTCGACCACATTCACTTAGTTGGCCATGTTCCAGCAGACGCAGATCAGGACAATAATAATAATAATAATAATGGATACCCCGTGATAGGCCCCTTGGGCCTCTTAGGGGATCATCTTTTGAATTACCGACTTTAATCATTTGCCTGAAATGTGATGGATTTTGATAGTGGGAGGAAACGGGAGAACCCCGAGAAAACCCACGCGAACACGGAGAGAACCCATCGAAACTCTATCCACATAAGTATCCTCCGTCCGACCCGGGGATCGAACTCGGGACCTTAGAGGTGGAAGGCTGCGGCGCTAACCGCTCGGCCACCGTGTCGCCCTGTAGATCAGGACAATGTTACCGTAGATCAATTGAATGAGACCCAGTGCTCAGCAGCCGATGACTAGGAACGAATAGAGGAATGAACATAAAAATAAAAAGTAGGCTACATGTTTCTCTATTCTAAATAATCAAGCATATTTTAACACACACTTGACACTTGTGAAAATTAAAACTTTGTTGAACATGACAAGGGAATTTTCATTTCTTCTTACTATTCTATGGTAAATTTTTTTGGAACTCTTTTCTCAAGTGAATTAAACACAAAGGACAAGCGTTCACTACCTGAGACATGAAGACGGACCTAGGTGGGCCGCTCCTTTTCATTCTGCGGGCGTGGCCACTAGCGCAGCGCTCCACGTCAGTACCTATAGCTCCATAACCATTTCGTATTCCAAAATTCCGTTTGTATCACTGATAGGGGACACTGTGAGGTGTATTTTAATATCAGTGTGATGACATTTGATTTTGGCTCTTTTTTGAAAATGTCATTTGTTTGCAAAAATGTCGCTTTTTGACATGAATTTGCACAGCTATCGGAAAGTGACTATTTTTGTCGGAAAGAGGAGACAATTTCGCACATGAAGCACGTATTACACCATGCATTTACGTTGTCGTGTAAATGTAATAGGGGGGCACCTCTAACTGTGATCCAAGTGTAATTAGCACCTGTAGATAGGCAACCACACATCAGCGGACCAAATCCTTGTGGGAAAGGTCCCAACGTGACCTGGACCTAAACATATCTCACACTCATCGACGGGCAAATTTTTTCGTGCAAAAGGTGATCACATTCACGTGGAATTGCCCACTCTTCCAATCCAGATGTGGCACCACAGCTGTTTTCGACCTGGAGGCCCGTAATTGCGGGTTGGCTACCTTGAAGCGAGTTAAAAGTATTTTCTGAGCGAACTATGGCTTTCAGGCGGATATGTGCCAAACAAAGGTTGTAGAGAAACATGTACTCTACAAAAAGTATAAAGTACCTTTTCCACGCACGGTCCGTATTTTCGGAGCTACAGCGACTTGAAAAAGACTTTTCACTCGCTGAAGGGTAGCCAACCCACAATTACGGGCCTCCTGGGCGAAAACTGGCGTGGCGCCATATCTGATTTTGAAGAGTATGGTCCCTAGGACATTCCTACCAAATTTCATGCTTTCATCACCAAAGTGCACGGTTGACCCTTTCATTCCTTAATTCCATGACTATGGGTTCAAGTCACTGTAGCTCTGAAAATAAGGACTCTACGTGGAAAAGGTACTTTATACTTTTTGTAGAGTAGGGGCCTACAAGTTTCTCTACAACCTTTGTTTGGCACACATCCGCCTGAAAGGCATAGTTCGCTCAGAAAATACTTTTAACTCGCTTCAAGGTAGCCAACCCGCAATTATGGGCCTCCAGGTCGAAAACGGCTGGATTGGAAGAGTATGATTTCAGGGACATTCCTACCAAATTTCACCAATGCACGGTTGACTTTTTTTTTGTCGCGTAATTTGGTTCAAGTCGCTGTAGCTCCGAAAATACGGTCCGTACGTGGAAAGGTTACTATATACTTTTTGTAGAATACGTTTCTCCACAACATTTGTTTGGCACATATCTGCCTAAGAAGCATAGTTCGCTCAGAAAAAGACTTGTCTCTCGCTTCAGTGTAGCCAACCCGCCTCCTGGGCGAAAACGGGCGTGGCGCCATATCTGA
>JYFJ02004323.1:0-33019 GCA_000934665.2 Catajapyx aquilonaris
TAAGCGCGCCATCTCAAAGTGCAACTCTTTCGCGTCCAGATACTCCAGTTTCATGCCGATACCTCCATATTTGCGGCCGTGACAGCGAGAGGAAGAAGTGTCAAACTCACGGGCCGGCCCGCGACGGGCTCCCGGCAACAATGGATAGCGTAGCCTAGAGCGCGCTCTTAAGTTAATTGCACACCTCAGTTATCTCGGCCGTTTCTCATCCGAATTACTTCGCGAATGTATCGACGGCAAGCCAGAAATGTGCGTGATAAAATTACATTGTGCTCTATTACACTAAAATTTTTAAAAGTATTGTTTTAATAAGTTTAATAGACAAGTACTCAGCCCGATTTCTGGCGGGAATAGACGGCGATACTTTTAAATACGTTTAAAATTTGTAGTGTAGCACTATGTAATTTTATCACGCACATTTCTGGCTTTCCGAAGGTACATTCGCGAAGTAATTCGGATTATAAACGACCGAGATAACAGAGGTCTGCAATTAACGTAATTATGATTACACAAATGGCGATTTCCGAGTTTCAAATATATCAGTAGAAAGACAAAGATTTGCACTATCCAGGTTCCACAGCGTGAATTTTTTGGCCTCCGAAAAGTGCCATAAAATATTCATTTTGCGGCGTAACGTTGGCAACTAGTCAAAAAATGACACTTTCAAATGGATGTCCCTCACTCCACCTTCTAGACTTGCTGACTAGAGTTTGTTTACAAGCCGGTAAAGACTCGCGCTGAAGCTCAGACCGGGTCGGGGAAATGGGGACGACGCGACATGTGGCAACGGCGCAATTCTAACCGAGGCTTGTCGTTCACATAGTAACCGAGGGTTTGTTTACGCTCGAGAAATACGCACACTCGGAATGGGAGTTTAAACCGGATCCAGCGTGTAGCGCAAACTCAGTTCAAACTGACTTGAACCACTGTTCGAGAAATCGGCCCTTAAACTCGGTTCAAACTGTTGCCACCACAATATTCCTCATTTCATTCCGGTTCATTTGATATATAATTATGATCATGGGGTTACAACAAGAACTCTACCTTAAATAAATTGTCAGTCCGGCTCCATTGTTGCCGAAAGATGTTGCCATATCTCCGTGGGATTTTCACCTGGGTGGCTCAAATTTCGTTTTTAGCAACAGCTCATGTGTGTGTACGCACATGATTTTTTATATCAAATTCTGAGATGGTCGAGCCACTAACTTGTCTGTATTGACATGGAATGACCCAGATTATTTATTGGTGTTGTTGTTGTTGTTATGTCCTCCTACAGGTTCGCCTTCTCTGCTCTGATCGAAGAGAATCCCAACCTCATCCCGACGGCCACTCCTGTTCGCGTGCTGATATGTGTCTGGGCCCTGGTGTGTGACATACTGGTATGCGGATACGAGGCCAAGTTCTTTGCCTTTCTGGTGTCCCCTGAAGAGGAGAAGCTGCCAATGAGCTTGAAGGAGCTGGCTTCGACTCCGGGATGGGAATGGGGGTGCATGGATATCACATATGAGTACATCCACATGCTGCTCACTCTGTCAGAAGTTGGCTACCACAGTGAGCTACAGCCGGTGATGCAGAAAGGCGGTGGAATGACCGAGTGTGTCCAGAGGTCAATGGAAGAGAACTTTGCCTGCTTCTCTCTTGATGTCCTTCTGAGTGCCATGAGTGTTCAGCAGATGGATTTGGACGGAATAATACCTGTCCAAATCATACATGACATGTCCCTGACAAGCTTTGGGGGTTACACCATGGTCAAGTATTCAGTCCTGGAGCACGCCATTAAAAGATTAGAATACAATTTTGAAAAGGGCGGGTTGTACCTACATTACATCCCTATTTTTGAGTATATCTTGAAGTTGCTCTCCCTGAGATCGGCCCGAAAGATAAACCTGTCTTACAAGACCTCGATGGCTCTGAATATAAGTCAGTTCAAGACTCCTTTGGTGGCACATTGCGCCATCATGGCCTTTGCTCTCGTGGTTTTCATTTACGAGGTATTGAACTACAGATACGGCAAGGGAAAGGAAGTAGTGAATATAACTGATCAGAAAGAATAAGCAGGACCTGATACTGTAGGCAACTTCAAAAGCTCCTTCACATGCATGTCGTTACTGCACCATAGCAGATAGCACAATAGTAATGTCACAATTCTTTTTTTTTTAAATATGGTCTAGGCGACATACACAGCTAAACAAGTTTAGAATCAGTGCACGTTGGTAATATGCCTGCACAACTGCTTTTAGATTTTGACTGTGGGAGGAAACGGATGTCAGTCGTCTATGTTAATTTGCGCCAAGTTCTTTACGCAATGGATGAAAAGGCGATAAAAAGATGCCAAGTGCACCCGGCATTCCTAGGCGGTCACCCATCCAAGTACTACCCGGGCCCGACGTTGCTTAACTTCGGGGATCGGACGAGAACCGGTGCTTTCAACGTGGTATGGCCCTTGGCGAGAGGGTGAGGAACAAGATGGACTTTGTCTCTCAACTTTTCGAATAGTCATGTACGATTTAGGGAACAATGTATGCAAATTTAGGTTAATAAAAATGTTAGAAGTAAAGCGTGGATAGGCAGCTAATTATTGTGACGTCATTGGAAATTTCAGTTTAGGAGATTACCGCATGAGGCGCCACCAAACATTCCTCCATTTTCATTGCGACAAGACCACTTTTTGGAATATTGTACGTTGTACGTTGTACGACTAAAAAAAGATGGTTCACTGCAGCGTGCCGTACTGCAAGTCCAACTCGGCCAACAAGGGCCGGATGGGGGTGTCATTCCACGAGTACCCGAGCAACGAGGACCTCAGGGCGAAGTGGGTCAGGGCTGTGGCCAGACAAGGTAACGTCGCAAAGCATTTTCATGATGATACTCACTTGAGTTGTGATCAGCCGCCCTGTGCGTTTCAGGCCCGGAGAAGAACACGTACTGGACACCCTCTGACAGGGACATTGTTTGCAGCAGGCATTTTACGGAGGAGGACTTCCACACGGATTGTAAGAGGAAGAGGTTAAGGCCGGCCGTGGTGCCGACGTTGTTCCCTGACTATCCGGCGTACATGCAGCCTAAGGTGGTGAAGCGGAGGAAGATACCGGTGCGGCAAGTACTGGTTAAGAAGAAGCGGATGGAACCGCCTACGGTGGAGGAAGAGGTCGCCAGGATCACTGAAGGCACCGAGGCTATCACAGAAGAAATCATTGAAACGGAGGAGGTGTCGCCGATGGTAGGGTTGGGCGAAGCGGTTGCGATGGATGCTGATCCGATACCTCCACCTGCAGACCCGCTTGAAGGGAGCTTACCGACACATCGCGACGCATGTGTGCAGACCAAGATTGATCAGGCCAAGTTTATCGAGAGTGTGCAGTCAAACAAGGTTATGAAGCTTAGCGCGCAGAGGGCCCAGTCGCGTAATCGCATACTTAGAGAGATGATTGACGAGCTATGTGGGCACAACAAGCAGCTGGAAGAAAAGATGAAGCGGTACAACATTTTTATGCTGGATAATGATGCGGAAAATGGTGATTCTCGAGCACTTTTTTTGTTGGAGCAGCTGCAGGCGTATGGGAAGGTAAAGCCAAGGTGGAGCAAGAAGACCATAAAGCATTGCAAAGTGTGGCGGTCAATGTCTAACACTGCATATCAGTATGCACAAAAGCTGCCATTGTTGACACTACCAAGTGCGACTACGCTGACCGCGGGTAGAAGTAAGGATTATGAAGCATGCGAAGAGGAAGCTGCGGAGGCAGGAGCGAGTAGTTCCGGGTTGGACTCTGAAGTTCTACATGAGGAAGCAGCAAGTGGCGTTGAAGATGAAACGAGAGAAAGTGACAGTGAACAAAAAGGCGCAGCTAAAGACCACGATTACGTTGATCCTACCAAAGATCTTAATTCCCAGTTGGCGATCGGAGAACTGATCCAATTCCCACCGGAAGTTTGTCAGGAGCAAGAAATAGTCAGCTAGAGTACGCTGCAGTTAGCTTAACGTTACTTGTACAATGTTGGGTAATTTTTTTTATTTAAAAAAAAAAAAAAAGTATAATGTTCTGTAAAGTATTGAAATTGTTTTATTTGACATCTTTACAGCTTGCTCCGGCACAATGCATGTTCCTTTTTGTAGTTATTTTGTAATTTCATGACTTAAAAGTGACTCTTGGATGGCAATTGGTAAGTATTAATATTTTGGCAATAATTACATTGAACATAATTATCCAGTGTCCCATGTACTGTATCGTGTCGAAGCACGAATACGATACTAGTGTTTACACGTTCAAGTCACACACAAATGGCGCAACATTTTTTCCACGGCCAATAACAACTCGCCGAATCGTTCAGCGCATGCGCCCTGCTTATCCTCCGAACAATTGCCTGTCTGGATGCGCCTTCAACATTAACTTGAACATTTTTGTTCTTCGGACGGTACAGTTTGTAGAGGAATTTTGGTCCGGTGCACCGTCGCCCTTGTACGGCCCCGTGTCCTCGGGCAACCCACGGCGGCACACACCCATGAGATGAACAAGGGATGATGCAACTGTTCCCCATGCTTGGAAGGGGTATGGTACTTAGAGTGCTGCTCCGTGGATCAGTGTTGTTCTCGAAGAGGGAGGCTGTCAGATGGCCCAGGGGCGGCCCGTGGTGCATGCTGCCTTCCTCCAGGGGGGTTGTGGCACAGGCCGGGAGGAGGATGCCCACGGTCAGGATCAACTGGGCTGACCCCATGTGGAGGATCACCACCGTCGGAGGGCTGCTTGGGGTCGTGTACTGCCAGGATGGGAAGAGTCAGTCCAGTAAGGGAGACTCTCAATTACCAGTAGTAGTAGCAGCAACAACATCAAAACCGTTGCCAAACTGGTTCGCTATTTGTAATAATCAACAAATGCAAATGGATTTTGATCAGTTTTTGTTTTCTTTGCAGCGAGACTCTTCCGTGCTGCAAAGTACGGCAATGAAGAGGAGATCAGGAGGTGAGTTTTTTTTAAACGAAATTTCAGATAAGTAGCTTTCCAAAGGGGCTTTCCAATGACAATAAATTGGCATGCACAGTCACAGATGGAGCAATTCTGGTTAATTTTAAGTTGACGTGATGTATCGTTGTTGCAGGATTTTCAGAGAAGGTGTTGATGTGAACCAGAGGCATGAACTGGGCTGGACGGCCTTACATGTGGCGGCTATTAACGGACACACAGAAGTCGTGGAGGCGTTAGTAGCTGCCGGTGCTAATGTCAACATGGGGGATGAGTTCACCAATGCTCACTTGATGGGGAAAGAGAAAGGAATCCACTCCCTGGAAGTCCTTGTCCGGCGTGAGGATGAATTCAGCGACAGGCTGAACAACCGGGCTACCTTCAGAGGATGCACGGCTCTGCATTATGCGGTGTTGGCAGACAGCTATGATACCATTGTAGTGTTGTTGGAGGCTGGCTCGAACCCCCTGCAAGAGAATGATAGTGGACACCGGCCTGCTGAGTATGCCAGGGACCAAAAGACAAAGAAATTGTTACAGCAGCATGCCAGCAAGTTTGAGGAACTCAAGAAGCAGAGAGAGGCAGAGGAACGTCGAAGGTTCCCCCTGGAGCAGCGCCTGAAGCAGTATATTGTAGGACAGGAGGGACCCATTACAACTGTAGCCTCAGCCATACGCAGGAAAGAGAATGGTGAGTTCTTGGTATAAATCACTTCTACCATATGTAACACAAAACCTTTACAGGTTGGTATGATGAAGAGCACCCCTTGGTATTTTTATTCCTCGGATCATCTGGGATTGGGAAGACTGAACTGGCAAAACAGATTGCCCGTTACCTGCACCGTGAGAGACCAAAGGGGTTTGTGAGGCTGGACATGTCCGAATATCAGGAGAAGCATGAGGCAGCCAAGCTGATAGGTGCTCCACCTGGATATGTTGGCCATGACGATGGAGGCCAGTTGACCAAGCAACTCAAGCAGTGCCCGAACGCTGTCGTCTTGTTTGATGAGGTTGATAAAGCTCACCCAGACGTACTTACAGTCCTGCTGCAGCTGTTTGACGAGGTGACGTACGGAAAAGGAAAATATTTGCCACAAACGTAATGTTGTAACATGCATTGCATGAGCCTTTTACATATTGCTTGCAGGGACGGTTGACTGATGGGAAGGGGCACACAATAGAATGCAAGGATGCAATATTCGTGATGACTTCTAACTTGGCCAGTGATGAAATAGCCGAGCATGGGATGCAGCTCAGGAGAGAGGCAGAGGAGGTAGCCAGGCAGCGATATGAGGGAAAGATTGGTGAGTTGGATAACCTGGAATTCCAAGTTCCAGAACTCAGAATTGCATTATGCTGTCAATTCTTGCACGTGACTAACAAGAGATTACTTTGCAGATGACGAGGAAATTCCAGACCGTATCACAATATCGAAGCAGTTCAAGGAGAAAGTAGTCCGCCCGATCCTGAAAAGGCAGTTCCGCAGGGACGAATTCTTGGGACGCATCAACGAGATAGTCTACTTCCTCCCATTCTCGCGTTCTGAACTAATCAAGCTGGTATCCAGAGAGCTTGACTTCTGGGCCAAGAAGGCAAAGCAAAAGCATGATATTGAGCTTCGATGGGACAGGAAGGTGCTGGACGTCCTGGCAGATGGCTACAATGTCCACTACGGAGCCAGGTCCATCAAGTATGAGGTGGAGCGCAGGGTAGTCAGTCAGCTGGCGATGGCCCATGAGAGCAAGCAGATTTCAAAGGGATCTGTGGTCGAGATCATGGTGGAGGAAGTTGGAAACACTTCAGGAGACGGATTAGAAGCACCGCTAGGGTCCATCAGACTGAGGGTCAAACCTAAAGGTAAGGAAACGTTTATGGACCTAGACGAGCCATTCAGTAATGCATCACCACTTAATGGAGGGCTTGGCTGATCATATGTGATATGGTTTGTACAATTATGTGTTGTGTCACAAATAAAAAATTATTCATGAAGACTATGATAGTTGTGTCATTGTATTGTATTACGTGAGTTATTAGCGTAACTTTTGGCCAAAGCCTTGAAAGTCGAAGGCCGTATGCTGTGTTATCATTTTTCCAGAGATTACTTTACAATTAAATAAAAGATTAGTGATTAATTATATTGTGCCCTTGTGCTAATTACGCATGGAAGGTCATCCAAAAGGTGCAGGTCAGTACAGCATGGGAGTATCCTCGTTAATACTTCCACCGCAAACAGTACATGACAAGGATAAACATATAGGGCAGGTCAATTATCCACAGCGATGTAACCTACGTGAGTCTGCTGAAATTTAATTTATTTCATACTTCTTACGTGAGCAAAAGTCGTACGTCAGGTACTAGAGGGTTAAAAGGAAGCTTGTTCACTTCTTAGAGGGATTTCCCCCATAAATTAATGTGTCTATGAGGCAATAATAATAAATCTGCCCTTGCAGCCAAAGGCCAATTGCACAACCCTTTAACATGTAACGGGTGAACCTTTTTCATACATAGTTTTTTCTCCCACACTGGAATAATATACAACATGTCTGCGTGTCAGCTTATTACAACCTCGCTTAAAAAAATACGGACAAACAAACGGAAAGAGAGAATAAGCCGATTAGGTAACGTATATTGATGTGATCAGCATATTGGCACCAGTGCTGGTCACGTGATCCTGGTGGCTTTCATTCTTATTGGCCTATTCGCGTCACGTGATCATCAGGGTGGCCTTAAAGCTTAAACAATACAGTTTTTTTTTTAGTAATAAAAAATCTCGCGGGAAAACTTGCTGTGATTCGAATCGATGGTATCATTAGAATGGCCGGGGGTTATTGTCGAGGTACGTGTCCTTCATACGTGACTGCCTCGAGGGCCAGAGACAGTGAGGCGCCCTTCGTACAGTTGACGTGTGCACATGCGTGTATACAGTACGTTTCGAACGTACTATCCGTGCATTTAGAGGAGAATAAACCGGGCTGGGCTGTGTGGCCTTCAAGAGAGGCGCACCACCTGCCCAGTGAAGCAGCACAGTTTGTGTGAGAGAATAAGCGTCCAAGGCAGCACTAGAAGGGATCACAAAAAGAGACAGCACACACACAGTGGTAATTAAGTCTGATATTGCACCTGTACTGTTAAGCATTTTGTATAGAAGAGGGGGCTTCTTCTTGTTGTGTTATGGAGAGTTGCATGGTGCACTCGCTTGCTGCCATTCTTATCCTGTGGATGGTGCGTTACTTAGAGCATGAGACTACAGCATATTCCACATAATTGCATAAGGTAGCAAAGCTGAAAGGGTGCGAGAAACATCAAATTGAAATCATGTGAGTTTCTAAGCAGTAATTTTTGTATGTATCTGCTGATGGCACTGGGCTGGGATGAGAAACTGCACAATGATGACAGCATGTTGTGGCAATGGAGCTTGTTTATTAAATGATTTTGCAGAATTTCTGCTGACATGTTGATGAAACGATAATAACAATGTAACAGTAACGAGAATCCTTAAATAGTGCTTTTTCCCTCGACAGTTTTAGCATGTTGTCATCCGTGACGTTTGATGTGGTATTACAGTCGACTCCGGATATAACGGACTTTCGTTTATAGCATACTTTTTCCCATGGTCCCTCGAAGTCTTGTTATATCCGGAATCAACTGTATGAAGCTTAAATGAATAGGTATTGCTGATATGGAGTTAGCAGTAGATTGCCAAGCAAGGCACTCAATTTTTATAACCTTAGAAATGGCCTTGGACGAGTCTTATGTAAGTAAGCTCAAGTTACTTTTATTAATGGATGTGAACCTAAACAAGCAAAGCCAGTTTTCCATATATTTGCATCACACTTTATTATATACCCCTTCCTGGAAAGAGTGGAAACATGATCCAATGAAACTATTGCGGTCAGTTCATTGTTGTTCCAGTATGTACAGTACTGTATATTATGTGGCATGCAGCATGAAGACATAGGAAGTTGTCTGTTTTCAAGCAAAAGTTTCGTAATGCTGTATTCAAGGTTTGTTATGAACAGGTTTCACTGCACCTCTCATCACTACAGGTGCATGATAATTATGCTGTATGTTAATCCGCAGGTTTTGTTATGAGATCCCTGCATATTAAGAGTTCAGCAATATTGGCCCTGCATGCATCCCATGTACTGGGAGAACTGTTGGTTGGTTGGCATGGCATGAATGTACCCCAGTAGGTATGGCTCTTGGGGAAAATAACACATCTGCCAGTAGTGTTAAGTACTCTTACGTTGTATGATTGATGATTTTTGTCAACTTTTGACAGCACAATGCAAGTCGAAGAAATACTGTCCAACATTGGAGCCATCCCATTATTATTTTGGGCCACTGCATTTCTAACGACACTTGGGGCCATGGCGGTGAAGGTGGAAATGTACCTTCCTGGGTTCGTCATCAAGCTGTTCAAGTATGGGAAAACTGCTCCCAAGGCACTTGAGAAGACTCCATTGGACATTCAAGTACCCAAGAAGTGGTTTGCGCACTTCTACGTGTTTGCCACAGCGTACATGGCATTTGTGGTCTTCACTGTTCTGGTGACATACCTAGCAGAGCAGACATTTCCAGGATGGTACAGGCATTTGCTAGAACTATTGCTACCAGAAGCAAAAGTTACAGGTACGGTAATCAAACTTATTAGATGTAAGATCTGTTTCAAAGTTATATTTCAAGGTGCACACAATATGTGCACAGTTTGTGTGGCTATGAACCAGGGGATTACTTATTATAAGGAATCGCCAAGGGAATCATTTGGTGTCAGCAGCCTCATTGCTGAGGTTATGGACCACAATGTTCAATGTTGCTTTTCCAACACTGATAACAAGGCTGAGTTCCAGTATGCCATTCATAGGAGTAATTGTCAAAAGCTCACCACAGCTGATAGACGAATAGATTATGGGTCATCATGATTCAGGTGATACATATTAGGTTGTGATCTGGCTAGAGAGATGTGGTGAATGTATGGTCATTGCAAAACTTCCAGTACGTGCTATACTTCATATTGTAACTTATGTAACGAGGCTGTAGAGATCAAAGGACTTCCCTATGGCTCATGGAGTTCACCTGGAAAGTTTTTCATAATCATTATTTAACCTACGTACCTTATACCTGTTGCAGCCTTCTACGACCTTCACAAAGCTGAGATTGCAAAGTATTCACAGTCAGTTGAGTTATAAAGGATTTGAAAGAGTTACAATGGCCCTATTTAAGTGCCATTAAAATGTTGGATAAACAATTATCAATTATGAAACACATTATTTTGAAATTGCAGAAGCTTTGACGCAATCTGTCAGCATCAACTATCATTCCCTCATTCATTATGAACATTTTTGTCCAACACACACTGTCCAACACCAAAGGTCCAGTTGCTGGTTGATCATGAATGGAAGACATATCTTTTGTCTTTGGATGAATAGTTTGAATGAAAGGGTATATTGTAGCCTGCAAGATTTCAGTTGGACAAAATATCTTTGGTTGAAAATGGTTTAGGTGAAGTCGGGTGAAGTGTTATGCAACCATAATACAGGGCTATTCATAAGTCTTGACCCTATTTTAAAAATTCGCCAAAAATACACTACACAACAGATAGTTGTAATTAATATGCCAAAAGAGCGAGAAAGGATCCGAGTTTTTTTTACAGCAAACCCCTCTCGTGTTGTAGCCTTGCTGTGCTGCTAGGAGGCAGTAGTTAGAAAATGATAAATTATGCATTATAAATGAACATAGAGGATTACCTCTTTCAACAAGATGGTGCTCCACCTAATTTCCATACCCAGGTGCGATGGTACTTCAACCAAAATCTACCACGACGTTGGATTGGACGCACAAGTCCCGATGATGAGGTGTTAATGCGGTGGCCACCCTGGTCACCCGATTTAACTCGCGACTTTTTCTTACTGGGATTTGTGAACGACACTGTCTTTGTGCCTCCACTCACTGCCAATGTCCAGGAACTTCGCCACCGCATCACCATGGCTGTCACAAACTCTCAATGATTGACCTAACAAAAATTTACTCCATTTCGCCCCATACGCGAGCAAGCATGTCACATGCTTGCTCGCGTATGGGGCGAAATGGAGTATCGGATAGATGTGTGCCGCATCTCCAGAGGAGGACACATTGAACATTTGTAATGTGTGTAAAAAAAACTCGGATCCTTTCTCGCTCCTTTGGTATATTAATTACAACTATCTGTTGTGTAGTGTATTTTTGGTGAATTTTTAAAATAGGGTCAAGACTTTTGAATAGCCCTGTATATTGTTCCTAAGCGTAAGCATTCATGCAAGAATTAATAGTCCATTCACACAACTATAGTTTCTCTGCAGACAAGTGCTTGAGTTTTTGGTGACTGGGCATAGATTCAGTAACCAATATGATTACCTAACATCTGCATTTCCATGAATAATTCTTCATGCAAATACAGTTGCTCACATCCACAATATCCTCCTGAGACCTAATGTCGTCATATCTCAACATCAGCAAAATATATATTTTGGTGCCAGCTAGTGGTGCCAACAGAACTGTAATCGGTTGGTATCCCATGATTACAATCTGGCCTCAATAAGGAGCCACCTAAGTGTCGAATATGTGACTTTGGCCGCGAAAATTAAATCACACACTGCCACTACTCACTCACTCACTGCTCACTGCCGCTGCTGAATCCAGGCACTCATCCGATAAGTTTTATTTTTCTCCTCATTAATTTTAGTGCGATTTTCGTCAATGCAACTAATGTCCTGGGATTCACAAGGAATGTGTATTAGGAAATGCGAAAAGATGTGTCCGCATGACAATCTTTGTTGCTGTAGAGAACTGGTGATTTTCTTTTCCTCCTGAGACCCAATGTCCATTTAAAAGTTTTTTTTATCTGAATGGGCTGTGACTTTTCTTTAAGTGTCTATACACCCATAAGGAAGTGTGCTTTGCACTATGCAGTTCAGTTTTAACAAATTAGAATAGCGAGGTACCATGCTAGGGGGTAAGAAGGGCCATGCCTGGAGTGGTGGCCTTGAAAAATAATTTCATGTTAATCATTAATTGTCTTCTGAGAGGAATTGCTAACATGAATTCCACAAATGAATTTTAAAAACATTGTTTTGAGGATAGAGCACTATGTTAGTGATCCATTAAGTGGCATTTTAATTTTCAGCTTTCATCTGTTCTGCTTTTGCAGCAGCAATTGAGTCCTAATGTTCTCATTGGTTGTTTGTCATTATTTTTGTCAATATTTTAGAACTATCATTTTTTTCTCATTTCTTAATGAGAAAATGTTCAGAAAATGCAATAGGAACTGGCATTGTGTTACTCCATTCTTCTCGGGTCTCGGGAGGATATACCTGAACCGCTTCGTGGCCTCCATAGTCAGCATATTGATAATAAATTATGCACATTTTATGTATTTATTGGCCACCTATGACCTATTGTGTGTCTTTTCCTTTAAAGCTCACTAGTCACACAAATAAGGTTTTGCACCTTGAAGGGTAGGCGACATCAGGCCTTAGGTGATTTAATAATCTGTCACTCTTCCTATTGTTTCATATTGTAGCTGCAGTTTATTGTATCACAGTAAGACCTGCTGCATACTCTCATATTAATACTCACCATGTCACACTACTATTAGCACAATCAGGTTAATCTAATTTGACAGTGCTGTTTTATTAGTGCCTTTTCCAGCAGCTAACAATGTGCCTTCTGCATTTATACAGGCTCACTACTTGAAACTTGAGGCTCTTACCAGGTGTGTGCCGGCATTTCCTTACCTGTAGCTTACCTCTACCCTAGTTGTACCTTGCTAGTATAGAGCCTACAATATGATTTTATTTAATGCCTTCAGGAAGTTCTCGAGGCAGATTATTGTTCACCTTCTTTATTAATTTTTATTTTTTAATAGTGTCTCCATCTGTAATCATGCTGGCAACATTCTTGTTCCTGATGCAAGTATCAAGGCGGCTGTATGAGTGCTACTTCATCAGTATCTTCTCCCCGGCCACCATGAGTGTCTTCCATTACGCAGTTGGATTCGCCCACTACTTTGGTTCTTCTACCTCCCTGTTGACCCAGGCACCAACTCACTTCAGAGGAAACCTGAGTCTCTCTGAGATTAGTCCAACAGCTTGGGTGGGCACTGCCATTTTCATTTGGGCTTGGTATCAGCAATACGCTGCTGCATTGGGCCTTGCCAATTTGCGCAAGAAAAAGGATGGTTAGTCAATAGCACATGCGTCAGAGTCATGATATTTGCTATTTTACAAGTTACGTTGAACCCAATTCCAGGAAGCATAAGTCATGAGCATCGGATGCCTCAGGGAGGGCTGTTTGAGCTGGTGTCGTGTCCACATTATTATGCAGAGGTGCTTATTTACTCTTCCATGTACCTGATTGTTGGATTTGGAAACTTTGCATGGCTGGCTGTGTTGGCCTGGGTTGTATCCAATCAGGTAAGATTTTCAGTATGTTGCTGCATGAGTAAAAGGCTGATCCATTTTTATTTTTCAGACTATAAGTGCCCTTATGTGCCATGAATGGTACCAGAAGAAATTTAAGAGTTATCCCAAGAATCGAAAGGCTATTTACCCATTTGTGCTGTGATGTTCTCTTGAATACCATGTTTGCTTGTTTGTTAACTCATTTTTTATTACTGATAAATGCTCATATTTCTTGCCCGTTGTTTTATTGAGTTTGTTGATGTCAGCTGTTTCTTGTCCTTTTTTAAATGCTCCACTTTAGCCAATTCTGTCTACAATATGCTGCTTCCTGTTGCTTTTATTGCGGCACACATGGTACACATGGTTTCTCCTCAGCTTATGAGGCATGCATAATTACAGGATGGCTCACTAAAAATTCATTCGTAATCCATCAGGCCTCCATCAGGCCAAATAGAATGCAACGTTGATGATTGGGTTATCCCTGAAAATTGTTTGTGTCCATGGGAATGGGATTATTTGTCACACTAGATGAACTAATAATTTTCTTGGAGAGGTTAAAATCATACCTTACAGGAGTGTTTCTTGATAAATTTTTCCATGTGTGTTGCATTGACATTTGGTATTTATGCATGATCAAGTCACACCACATGAAAATTATTGCTCTTTATACAGAGCAATAATTTTCATGTGGTGTGACTTGATCATGCATTTTCAGGGAAGTGGAAAGACAAGGTTCACAAATCATCATTCATTACATAGTCACATTATTTGAAATTCTGAACTACAAGAAACTGTGACCTACAAAAAATCAGTTTCTAGTTTTAAAAATTCTTTCAAGTGAACAAGTGAGATTAAATGGTGCATTGTAAAGTTAATTTTCTCCAGAAAACACATCTTGATGAAGATTATTCTCTGGATAGAGGTACTCTTTTTTGAATCTCTTAATCCCTGCCAGACTGGATTCATGCCTTCATCTGCCATCATATAATAATCAGTATCTGTAATAAGCAAAGTTTTGAACTGATGGATTTGTAGCTTGGACTTCCACTGGCAGCGGCTCTCCCAGGACAGACCTGTCAATGGACATAACCATTTTCGCAGCGTAGCAAATAATATTGATGTTTAGTTATAATCGGGTTTTTACGAGCGTAAAATAATCATTGCAATGAATTTTAAAACTTGACTCATTTTATGATAAAGAGGTTTTAAAGCTTTCATATTGTATAATGTGTCTTATGAGAAATGAGAGTATATGTTACTAT
Source organism: Catajapyx aquilonaris (assembly GCA_000934665.2). Classification (NCBI taxonomy): domain Eukaryota; kingdom Metazoa; phylum Arthropoda; class Diplura; order Dicellurata; family Japygidae; genus Catajapyx; species Catajapyx aquilonaris. The sequence continues at coordinate 14,658 of JYFJ02004323.1, forward strand.
TCTTAAGAAGCCAAAACTAAAGATAATGGTTCGAGTCACTTTGTTCACAAGTCCTGCTGGTTTCGCCAACAGTGACAGTAATAATAACTGGCAGCTGGTGCTGCTGCAAAAGGACACGGAGACCATTGATACCGATCGTGTTGCAAGTAATAATTTGCTCTTGAAAACAAGTTCCAATCACACATTCATCCAATATGTAGCGCCCCATGACTTCAACAACCAGGCTTCTGAACTTGTCCCATGCATATTTATCACCCAACCCACACTTGGTAATAATCAGCCCCTCCAGAAGAGAGCTAGGGGTGCAACGCAAGAGCAAGGAGGAGGAGAAGGAAAAAAATAAATGGCAACTTTCACTCCAACTGGATCAGAGGTGCTATCCCCACACGCCTGGCCATAAATGGGAAGAGTCTGTGGAATCATTTGGGGAGTTCAACCCGATCTCACTTGGCGTATACCGTAACTTCAGGCCGCGCCTGTTTCCTGATGTGGGGAGTTCATTGAGACTGCTTGTGCCTTCTTTTTTTCCCCCCTTCTTCTTCTTTAGCTTGCTTGCTTTCAACTCGAAGCACCCACACTCACCTGCATTCCTGACTGTCTATAACCCCTACCTACACCCATTTTACAATGTGAGATAAAACTGGGAGCCATGGACCCAATGCCTAAGCGTGGGGGGAAAAATATGTGCCTTGGAATAGTTCAATGTGGAAAATAGTGCCAATTCACACATATTTTATTATGCAAATTCGTAAATTGCATAGTTGTCGCAGCTCTTTGAATTGGACACTATCGAGTGAGTGTCAATTTTTTGAGAAAATAAGGAGAGGATAAATGTTGCCCTAAAAATGTTTTACAGTGCGGACATCACATCATCATTAATGCAAAAAACAATATTAATTGCAATTATGCAAATAATATTGTAATAATGCAAATAACTATTACTTAATTTCAATAATTCAAATGATAATATTAATTACAATTATGCAAATAATAATATTGTAATAATGCAAATAACTATTAATTTCAATAATTCAAATGATATTGATTGCAATTATGCAAATAACTATTAATTGCAATAATGCAAGAAAGATTCGAGATGATGTGGACACTCGTATTATTGAATTTAAGAGTTGTTTGTGGTTGTATGAAGCCATAATTATGAAAACACAGTAGGCAAATAAATTTTTTGAATGTGTACTGAATAACATTTTGAAATGCAAAAATGAAGTTGATTGATTGAAGTTTAATTGTGAAGTACAAAACTATAGCATTCAGGATTTTCAATGCAATTTAAGTTTCAAACACTAATGACAGTCAAATCTTGAAGAAACCCGAAATAACAATATGTACTGCATAATTAGTATTAGTTCATATTTTACGTCGCTGATGTCACCCGCTCATTAAGCGTTGAAATTAATGTCATATACACGACACTGTCTCTTTGATAGACGTGGGCAGAACAACATGATGAGCCAGAAATCAAGCTTTGATTTTCTCCACGATAAGCAGTCACCGATTTGTTACGGTCTTACCCCAACATTAATTGGATTAACAACGATCCGCCATACATTTTCTCATGTCTTATTGCCTGGCCACACACACCAGGCGATCCCGTCCCTGATTATTGTACACACACTCGAGCACCCCCAATAAAGCAGAAGTCCAAACCTTTTGTTTGCCAATCAAGTATTATAATCGTGATTTGCAAAAAAAGGCGTTTTCCTAAACCGTGGGCAGGGTGTAACGGAGACTTCCTGCTATGACCTTTACTAATCCTCAAGGAAATCTGGCTGCCAGCAAGATTCCACACATCACCGCCACAATATCCCAGTCAACGACCTTTCCAAGGTTGTTCCCTCAGTCCCTCACCATTACACCTGAGGGCTTATCTCTGGCNTACCCCCCCCCCCCCCCTCCACAAAACCTCCACTTGACAAATGTCCAACAGCTTCCGTCTGCAGGTTCATTGCTATGCTAATGAGCTGAGGAGCAATAATGATAACTTGAACGAAGGAAGAAGAAAAAAAATTAGTGTGTACACATGGCTTAGAGAGGAGGAGACACATAGATATTTGAGTCAATTAAGTGTCATGGTAGCGATTGAGAAAAATTGAGATGGGAGTGATTTTGGGCCGGGGCCGAAGCGGAACAGCAGATGAAGGATGATTGAGATGACGAGTTCCGTAAATAAATCTCATTTTGGCGGACGGCCAGGAATTCCATTTGCTGTGCAAAGTAGAATAACTCTCAAGAGCTGATTACATGTGTCGAGAGAAGGGCTTTGGAGACAGGGAGATATGCAGTCCATAGGGGTCGTTTACATTGAGTCAAAGTGTATGCAAATATCTCAAATTTCTGTTATCTACCCAATTGTTTGACTCCCAGCAACTGGCATATTGGTCCAATAAGAGTGTTGAATTGCTGGTTGCTGCCCATTGGAGCTTGAGGTTGCCCTGGTGCTGCATAGGTGCTGCGACCTTACCTATTATGCAAGGACGGCTGAGGGGTTGAGGACTGGACTCCAGTGCTGGTTGGTGGGTGTGTGCGAATACATTCCGCATCCGCTTCGTGCAAGAATTTTTGATCAGGCGGGGGATGGCGAAATATTAGCCAGTCACACACACCCTTCGTGCTCACATTCATCATCACATGTGACATGTGCAGGTGGGCCCCCATTACCTTTTTTCCATTGGCTCCCATGTTGATGCCATTACATGAGAATGTAGGGGCTGATGCCCAGACTAGAAATTGCAACAAATTCGCAGCATTACCGGAATTTGAAGATTGTACTTTGTTGATTTTTGAGCAGGTCAGGAATTTACACGGTTTGGCTGCATTTCCACCTGGCCCAAGTTCACCCTCCAGCAGGGTGACGTCAACTGCCAAAGATTTCCACCAGAACATTACCTCACCGCGCGCCTCTCTCATCGCATAGCATGGCATGCTTCCTTACAAGAAGAAGAAGAAAAAAAAAACCGCATGCAATTATTTCCCCCCCTCGGACTATAAATCCCGCCGGATTTATTAACCAACCAGCTTTGCGACCAATTAGCCCAGCCAACAGTCGCAATTATGTGACGCACTTGATGTCTCAATGATGCTATATGGCTTTTCAACCGGACAGGTCAGCATCCTTTTTTTTTAAACAAAAAAAAAGGGGGGGGGGGGGACCAGCTCCNGAAGGGGATAAGAGGGGAGGGGGGGTAGAAAAAGCCCCCACGCTGGGCGCCAGTAAATACAGGTAGCAGATGCGGAGATCATGTTGACACGGACAAGGGGGCCCACAAAAAAAAAGACGGTGCAGCAACAACAACAACCCCGAAGAAAAAAAATTGTAACAAATGAACCGACTGAACGGCCGGTTTTTGCTGTTAGGCCAAATCCTTCAAGGGGCCTGGTTTGCCCCGGAGTCAACCGCCCCGTTATGTTACACAGGGTGGTGCACTGTCTGAGTACGTATATCCAGCAACCCAGCATGATCATGCGTGGAAATGTAAAATGCAATAATTGCACCTGGTACTTTTACAGTATATTTTTTTGGAGGAATTGAAAGTACTTGCTGATGTACGCTGTGATGGTTGGACTTGTATGTAACTGGGGCCAGTAGATGGCTGGAGCTGTTCGGTGAGGAGTGTTCACACTGCCTTGGTTATGAATGGAACAATCCGGCTGTCTTCATAAGCAGGCGCATGTGTCGAGAGTGGGATGGGAGTGGGGGGGGGATTCTGTATAAATAGATCAGGTCGTGCCTCAGTAATTGCAAGCATCTAGCAAAACAAAAGGATTTGTACTCGAACTACTGGTGTTAATCAAAGAAGTCGGTTTTGCACAAAAACACCAACAATTTACGAAGATTTTTTTAAAATTAATTATTTTGCGATTGTTCATTTCAGCAACCAGTGAATGTGTTTTTTTTTCCTATTTACAAGCTGGTTGCTGGACCAATCCATTCACGTTTGGACTATGGACCACCCTGTACAATAGCAACATCGACTGTTCCTAGCAGGACTTTCCTGCCATCTGGTCCTTCCAGTAGGCAAAATTTTGCGCTGGAGTCTCATCAATAAACGGCAAGGTTATATGCAAGAGAGAGATTTTCCTGTATATGCAGCAGCGTTCATTATATGAACTATTAATTATTCGTGGGATCTGCTGAGGGGTTCATTTAGCATGTATTAAGTAGCTCTATTATGTAGGGCAGGCCGGATGATCTATCTTTTGGGTCACAGATGTAACTTCATAGTGATAGGAACGCGGAACTTTTGCTTTGCAAGTGGGCCGGAAGGTTCAGTTTGTAAAATCGGCCGGAAATGTGGCTCGCTTTTTTTTTGCATTCTTTTTGAGACATGAAACAACCCCCTCGATGGTTGTTGAAGGAATTAGACGGTGTATATCTAATCTAATGTACGAGGAGATATGTAAGAGGATCGGACGTTCTCTTTCCTCTCCCGGAACTGGTTGGGCAGAGGCGCGGCGCCTATTTTCGACCTTCATTTGGGGACACCCAAAGAACCTTCGGAGACTAATGCCCACTATAAAGGCACTCACACTTTGGAATTGTACAACTAAGATGGGGGGCAGAGAATTTATTTAATTTTATTTATTGAAAATATTGAAAAGCTGTTCGGTTTATGAGCTACTCAGATTGCAAGGTGACCAATCAGTGATCAAACAGAATATAATTTCTCTCCAATGTGTCATCAGTCCTTGTTTAGTTTATAGGGATGAGCAGTTATGAAGCCAAAAAATTATTAACGTCAGTGATGGCCATATTTTATGTTTTCGAATCCATATGGCTCGTTGTCAGGCTACCAGGTGCAAGAATGGGTCTGGCTCTAATTTACCATGGAAAGTTTGATAACGTGTTATCTATAGTCGTCTGTAACAGTTCAGGGCTGCCCTTTGAGCGTTTTTAAAGCTATATAGAACGTGACATTGTTGCGACATGCGCCTTGTTTCGTGATTTGATAATAAAGTTTAATGGTGCATTGTTTTTGGCAAATTTTCAGTGCCATTTAATTTTATTATGACTCAATTGCTACAAATAATTATTTAGCTAACACTTGATGTTAAGCATAGTGTTATCGCCGTTTATGACTATAGGCCACAGTATTATTGATGCTCAACTCGAAATATTGGCAAAGAAAAATTGCCAATGCAAATTGTACTGCGTCACGGCTTATAAAGTTATTACCAAACTTGTTTCACGGACCCCTTTGAATGCACTGAAAATACACGCCGATAATTCTTTCCTTGCACAATTTAATTTTGTCCCGAGGGCCAACTCCCAAACTACTGATCGAAAACCGGTTTGACTCTTTTTTTTCTTTCATCATCTTCTTCTTCTTCTTCTTCTTCTTCTTCTTCTTCTTCTTCTTCTTCCTCCGAGAAGCTGTTTCCAGTGGGTGTCGATTAAAAAAGTCTTGCCGGTTACTTTCATCTCAGAAAACCGAGTGAAGAAACTGAAGAAAAAAATATAATTGTGGCCACCTCCCTTATAAACTTGCATGAAACAAGATGGCTGCTGCCACGAGCTGAATTGTCAAAATCCTGGACAGCGCGACACTTTGGACCCCTCAAAAGTTGGGCAACGAGTCACTCTGCTGGTCCTATACAAAAAAAAGTGACAAAAAGGTGGGAAAAAAGAAGGAGTGAGACGACGTGACACAACCCATTACTTTGAGATTCTGGTGGGCAGGTAGGCTTTTGCAGTCAATGCCGTCCACTCTTACGAAGGTCGAAATCGCGTGTGGACGCCATCATTGTGCTGGAGCCCCGCGAGACCCGACCTCTTTTAACAAAACAACAGGCTTGTATTATACAGAGGAAAAAGGGTGGTGCAACTAATACAAAAGTCGCCAGTTCAAGACCGAAGAGAATTTTGTGTTTACTCCAGCAACCTGCTGCCAATGGCTGCATAATATTTATCAGTGATATGAAATATAACCGAGATTATAATTTCGTGATTTCGGATGATGGGCTAGGTCAGCATTGTTGTGTGGAGTTGTAACAAATATGTGGTCCTCATTATTACGTGATGGGTTAATCGTTCGCAGGGAGTCGAAATATTACACGCTAATGACTTCATTATCATAATCTGATGTTATAATTGTGTGGAAAAGGTGAACAGACTAAGTGCATTACCCTGCGCGTTTCCAGGTGGAGGGAAATTGTTTTATAGAGGCGGAATTTTTTAACTTTTTTAAAAAAAAATTCATACCATGAAAAGGACATGCTTCACAGCCAGGAAGTTAAGGAATTGCAACTAATTATATATTATTGCTATAATAAAAATGTTTCGTATATTTTATATTTAAAATATAATTTACATTATCCCTTACTTTCATTATTATTAAATTGTTTACCAATATAGCCCAAATTTTGGGCAACACGCTAGCTACAATCGCAGACTTCCACCTCTGAGGTCCCGAGTTTGATCCCCGGGTCGAAAAAAATGCTTCTTATGTAGATAACGTTTCGACGGGTTCTCTCCGGATTCGCGTGGGTTTTCTCGGGGCTTTCTCACAATCAAAAAAACCATCCACAGCGCCTGAAAAATGGCAAGGAGCGTTTCGGCAACACACATTTTCAATATTTTCTTTTATTGTTTGAATTTTCAATTGATTTAATTCTATTGAATTTTCAACGGAGAACGATCATATTCACATTTGCATTACTTCGAGGTGTGAGGGCTTTAAGCGGACTATTTTTTTTTAAATCTAACGACTGCAATTAAACTCTGGCGGAAAACTGACCCTTAAATAATACTCTTCGAGCACTATCACAGGACAATGCCTCATTCAATTTGTATACCAAAATATCTGTAATCGTTGTGCGTTTCATGCAAGTTTCATGTCTTCAGTCTTGTGCCAATATATACTCGCAATTATTTTTCATACTTGCATGTGTCACGGAATCTCCCACCAAAAATACTGACCATTGCGGTCCTTCTCACTCAAATCGCGATTATCTAATGGCACCCACAGTGATATCCTGCAATTGTTGCATTTGCCACTGGGTCATTTTGTAGTCGCATAATAAATAACGAACGCTACTAACTTGCAAGTAGTGTCGAATGAACCATCCTTGAGATGACCTGCAGAGAGAGGAGGGGGGGTTGGTAAGGGAAGCGTTTAGGCTTCATTTGCTTTTTCCTTTCCCACGCACAGTCCATTAAAGGGCGGCTTCCTCCTCCGCCCTCTTCCATCCGGGAGCTAGAATCAAAATGCACGACTCGCTAGAACATTTGTGTGTGTGTGTATGCAAGGAGGCCACACATGTCGTGTGTGTATACACATACCTGCGTACCATTACAAGCTTGGATTTGGTCGCGTCAGATCATTATTAATAACCGCCTAAAGGGCGAAATTAAAATTAGAGCAAGTTGGCAATGACATCCCCCGCGAGCGAGATCCTCTCTGAAAACACAGCATCTTGATGGGTATATCTAATGTTCTCCCGCCTGTGCATGACGTCCGCGTACCTTTTGCCCAACCTTCTTTTTTTTCTTCTTCCTCGAAACACCTGCAATGGATGCCAAGAAGGTCTGGGACGCCGGTTATATACCGCCAGCGTCAGCGAAACTGTGCGTCTGCTGGCTTCAAACCATGACGCAAATTTCGGGAACACTGACGCGGTTCGCTTTGCCAAAAATTGCAAAGGAAGCATCATTAACACACAGACTCGGTTCAGACAGTGTCCCTGTCAAGGTCTCTCTCGAAAACTACTATTGTTGTTTTTGTTGCCGTTGGTTGGTCAACCAACCGTTGCCTCCACAGGGGCACACTTCCGGAGACATCTCTGGATCGAAAGGAACCTCCGAATTCTCCTTGGCCTCCTGATCTTGTGGTGTCGGATGGCCGGCCACGTTGTCCGATCGGATGGAATTCCTGTTGACAAAGTGATTCACTGGAAAAGCGGTCAGCAAAGGACATGACGTTAAAAAAATGCTTTGCTTATTCGTGGAAGCTCACCCAGGCAGGAATTTCCAGGAAATGAGTCAATATATTTTAAAAAAATAGTCAAGTATTTTGTATACGAACTCGGCTGAATTTTGTGCAACCAACTTCCAACAGGTTGCTGAGGATGCTTCATTTACTATACTGAAGGCAGAGAGAAATAGTGTGATTATAAAATGTTAGCACTTATATGGCAACTAGGGGGGTTTTAAATGGAAGCGACTGTGTCAGATATGAAAACAAGTATGTATTTATTTTAAAAAAAAGACTCGTCGAAAAGTCTACCGGGATTTGTTTGCCACTGGTGTTAACACATTGCCTGGAATTTTGCTCCGAGTGGCCTTCACACTTCGGAGGCTCATTTTTGTGGTATTGTTGCAATCGGAATTGCAGTTTCCTGTCTGGCACAACGGTTCGGTTTGTGGTTGCATAAACACGTTCTTATATATTGATTACACAACGTTAATATTTTTACAAAAAAAATACTCTGCATTTTCCTTTGCATAATATTCTCACATGATCATTACAAGCGATGTTCACACTGTGTGCATATTTTAAAAAATCATTGCATGCGGTCTTCTTCATTTGCACATTTTATCAATGATTTTATGGCAGTTTTTTTATTTCATTGTCATTTCGCCATTCCAGTATGTAGACTAGAGGTACAAAAAATAATCAAATCTTTCTTTTATAGACAATTACATTCATATCAAGGTTACTCAACTTGTTTCAATGACGTCGACTGGAAAGTAAAAGATATGGTTTATCTTACATACACAATGAACGTGTGAATCGAGCCGTAACCGCTGTGAATCAATGGGTCACTCGTGAATCAATGAGTAAGTTGGTTAATGAGTGTAGGAATCAATGAGCGAAGCACTGGCTCACTTAATGAATCAAAGCCAGTGTACGTGCCTCATGAGTACTTATTGGTCATGAGCGACTAAGCCAAGAAGACTCATTAATTCACACACACTGATTCAGACATTGATCAACCTTGCTGTTGAACACGTGCACAATCGGAAGAAGGTTTTTGTGATTCATGAAGGATTTACAGAACTATTTAACTGACAATGGAGCTAACAGCAGTTTAAGTGTAATTTTTGTTTTATATTGGAGAAATCGTGCAGCAGATGAGATTTCTCAATGTTCGTGTAGGTTTTCTCGAACTCTTCTCATTTTCTCCGCACTTAATTTTTTTCTGTGGCCTCAGTTGCTTCCTCGGTAAGCCTTCCGATATATGTTCATTCTCAGCCGTGCACATATTGAACTCCTGAATGGACCACGCAGATTAGCCAACAGCATGGAAAGTACTTCCTCGTCCGATAATAATCACTCCCCAACTGCCTACTCTTATTAACTGTTTACATTAGCGTCCCATGCAAAGTGGCCTTGTGGTCTCTGCCTTTTTTTTTTACTTCTTTCGTCTTCTTCCCGGCAGGTACAGTATGGTCTTGGCGCCACGATAATGTTTCCTCTCTCTTAATTATACACAGCCTCCGCCGCCAGGTGAAAGCTCTGAGTCAACGTAAGAGCGTAAGAGCTGTCCCATTTGAATATCAGCAGTATGAATGACGTGGTTGGAGTCAATTGAAGTCCATTGATCGTGATTGGCAATCGGAGTGAACCGGACGGAAGATATTTTTGGGTACACTAGCTGGCGAAGTGCTGTTGTATATAGTAAGCATGTGTGACCGAACAAGTGTCGTAACTTTGTTGAGTACATAGTATATCGTTATCCCTTCCCTTCTGAGTGTCATAGCGACCCAATCCACACTACTTCCTCTTTCATTAGATATGTGGGTCACTGGCCTCGTTCAGACAACGGTCAAACCTCTAGCCTCCACTTATACAGGGTGGTGCACTGCCCAGGTCCACAGTTCAAATGGGGTATTGTTTGCCACAGCAACCTGATATTTCTGAAATAAAAAGCAACAGACTCGTATAGGAAGGGGTTGCTTCTCTACAGGTTGCTGGAGACAACAATTCACGACCTCTTCCCTTATACCTATATATGAGTTGAACTGTTGGGCAGTTAACCAACCTGTATATCTGGCAATCCGGATGAGCCGCAAGGTTCCACCATTCTGAACGTCATGCATCAGAAGAGAATTCATTGAGTCAATTTGTTACACATTTATGCTGGAATTACCAGTGACGTAAACCTGAAATGGTGCAGCGTTCATTCTTAGGTGTTCTAAGGTACAAAATGATATCATCTTCGTTGCTACAACTTCCTTAGCAATGACAACACTATGGTGATGTCATTTGAACCTTAGAAATCAACGCTTAGGCAACTGCGGATGGGGTTACAAGATAAGCTTAACATTCATAATAGAATCTGCCGTTCAACCAACACGACTTGCAACTGAACCCCTAAAGTGCACATTTCCCCCCTGCCACTTGCTCGCATTCAAAAACACATTTAAAAGTTCAAAGCTACACGACCTTTGACCCCCCCTCACAACACGGTAAAACTCTACCGCCTGGCTGATAAGACGAGGTCGCTGATGGGGTTGAGCTTATCTACAACATTTAGCATGGAAAACCCGGGCTTGGGTTCAAAGTTCAGCAACGTATTGAAGAACACACCATAACATATATGCATGTGTCACTTTCTTGTTGTTTCTTTCGTTCGACCCATACTTGACTGTTGATCAAGCAAATCGCCCACACCTGTTGGCATGGGCAAAACCCACTCTTCTGCTGCTTCTTCTTCTTCTTCTTCTTCTTAAGAGACTGGTCCCCCTCCGCCCAAAAGAGGAGGATGTGAAAGCAGTGTAGGTTGGTCCACCTGCTCTGACCTGAGGTTGACAGGAAGAGTAAGGAAGCCAATCATGAGGCCTGCTGCAGCATCTCTTTTGTAGTATATAACGTGGGTGAAACCCGCGGGTGCAGCCAACTTTTATAGGACAGGGCGGTATAATTATTATGTGGAGCTGCAGGATGTGACCAAATTAGACAAGGGGGAAGGAGCAGCTACAATATGTGGAACGGTATTGTTGCTGGGGTCTGCAGAGGAACATGATTTCCCAGAAGAGGACGTCGTCGAACAAGCTTCCTTTTCTTCGTCTTATCGGTTTGGTTGGGGAGAAGATGAGGGAAAAAAATGGTTTCTGGTGGCTCCTGACACACACAACCTCGCTTCTGTAAACCCGATGCCCCACACTCCTCTCTCTGTCCTAACACACAAGCTCACTGTGCCTGTACAGGGTGCTTCAGTTGCTTATTAGAAAGCAACTTAATTGGACCACCCTATATGTATGGGGACGATTGCTTCCAGGGTACGAAAGGTATTTTTTTTAAATATGTAAAGACCCTGCCCACTGACCTCACGAGACTGTGACTCCACCCTGGTGACCTCCTACGGTCCCCTGCGGAGGGCGAGGATTGCCCTCCACCCTTTTACCATGCAAAAATTCGGCTGCAAAAACAATAGGTTAGATTTAACCTGGTTTAAACTAGCAGCTAATGTTGGGATGGAGATAAATAATGAATAACGTGGTCCCCTCCCATTTCCATGGCCTGATCCTATGGATGGAGAATTAGAATGGAGGTTCTGTGGTCGTTTTTTTTTTTTTTAAGTGAGGGGTGGGTGGGGGAACAACAGTGAGGGCCCCACCTGCCAGGTGTTGGAAGGACGTGGGATGATTGCTGCTGTAGCCGCTGCTGCTACCTCTGGCTGGAAGAGAAGGCTCAACAGTGCCTACTACCAGAACTATCACCATTGCACCATGCTATTTTTTGGCACACTAATTGCTGGACAACAAAAGCAACAGGTTCCTTTATACTAAACCCTAAGGGATTTATGAATAAGGTGCGGGGGCGATTTCCAAGGAGGATGTGGCGTCAGTCACAAGACAAATTGCTTCCTCGCTGCAGCCCAAGCCACCCTCTCTCCATCCATGATATTCAGAGCTAATGCGTGCTCCTAGCTGCTGACCCCCTCAGTCCCAAAATTGCTTCGTCGGTATGAGAGATATGGGCCCCCAAGTTGCGTTATAGGGAGGTCATTCAGTTAGGAAGACCACACGTTTTGTATTCAGGCCAATTCCGCCCAAATGGATTTGGGTCATAATATTTTCTTAAAAGGTGTCAAAGGGGATGGCAGGAGTCGGAATGAGCCTTAGGCCACGCCCCCTTTCTTCGTGACAATATGAGAGCGACTGCGATTATTTATCGAGGAATGACATTTTTTGGTGCTGAAAATAAGTGGTGGAATGCTTGTTTATAGGTATGGTTAAGTTATTTGTGTACAAATTTTCCAAATCCCAGACCAAGGCTAGGACTCCGTGGTGACAGATGAGATAAAATATGCACAGGGTGGTGCACTGCCCATGTTCCCGTGTTTTGGCAGGGATACGTGGGCTTAGGGTGGCCATTTCCAAATCGGACAGCTGCTATGTAGGTATAGTATATATACAGATATACAGTATACAAGTGTACGTATAATGAATATGATTTTTTTTTTACTTCGTGATAACCGAAATACATAAATGACTAAATTATTGTACTTAACACACTAACAACTAACGTCTTAAGCATAAAAATGTAACATAAATCAAGCATGTTTTGTGATGAGCTGAAGTTGAAGAATAAAATGCCATAGAAAGGCTAATGAGAGCTAATGAAATTTCCATTGTCTATTGTATTCTTATTGATTCTTCAGTGCAAATGTGGGTGATGAGATTGGCGCAGGGCACTCTGGCACAGTAGTTATTGCATGGCCTTCAGTTCCCGAACGTTCAGCTGTTCTAGTACAACCCCAGAAAATTTATTTAATAGTACAAGAGTATTTTCTTGCCAATTCATTAGCCCGTCTTGCAGTGATGGCGCCCTTTCTTTACAATAAGTACATGCTGGAGAGAGTGTCAGTATCGGAGGAGCGCAGTGGTCTAGTGGCTAAGGCGCTTTATTCGTAGCCTGAAGGTTGAAGGGTCGAATCCTGAAAGTAACGCGGCGTTTCTTTTTATCGCTATGGACCTTTCTCGCTCTTACTTGGTCTCTCATTTCACATTTATTTCTCTTTGAAGTGCATCTGGTAAATAGGCTAGACCCTTCCAACACCCATAATTTCGTTACCACAGAGCGTGGCACTATGGTAACGCATCAGACTCTCAATCGGGAGATGTGGGTTCAAATCCCTAATCTCCACGGTTGATGAGTCAGAAAAAAAAAATTTGCAGCCGACATCTCTGGCCAAGATGGCGACTGTTTCTTCGCAGTTTCCCAAACACTTCTTCAGAGGTGTTAGAGGAGCAGCGAAGAGGGGGGGGAGGGTGGAGAGGGGGAGGAAAGGGGGGGGAGGGGAGAAAATGTTTTTGGAAATTTTTAAAACACCTGCTTAATGGGAGGGGGCGGTCACTTTTTTCTTCGAAAAAAGTCAAAGATTTAAAAAGTCACTTAAATGATCAAGTGGCTTCGCTTGTGTTGTCCATCCCGGCAGCCCCCACCCTACTCACCCCATAGTGACTACATTTGTCTTATACCAGGGAGTTACATTCTCAAACCTATCATCCCCCCAAATATTCACTCCTAAAATTTTAACTATAGGTCCAATAAAATCACCAGCACATGCAAATGAATCGGCACATGTTTTAGGTCATTTTCAATGGTTTGTTGCAGCCTGACCTTTGACATGAAAGACCCTAGTATTAGGTTTTTGGTCTAGGGCCAGGCCCTACCTCGGTCTCCATCTGTCGGGTCTTTCGTAATGAGACTGTATACAGAGAGTACAGTACAATATATATCTCTGTGTGAGGTAGTAATGCCCCTATCCAAACGTACGTAGTTGGCAGGTATCAGTATGAATGTGACGTAGGCGAGTGGTCATCGTCACCACCTTGGGGTCATCAGGACGGACATTCGGCATCACTGTTTCGTGCCATTGCTCTATGGATTAATAAAATAATAAATCCCGACCCGCTTCGGCTGTGGGTGGAGATGTGCATATCGTCGACGCGGTTTTACATAGGCAAATTTTCGATTAGGCTTGGTGACCTTCATGTCTCTTTGACCTTACATATTCCCCCCTTTCCACCCCCGCCCCGCTACCCACAAGGACAGGCGGACTGCTACAATAGGCTAGCAGGCTAGAGGCATACTTGTTCACATCGAGAGATATACTCTGTATCTATGTACTGTGCTCTGTATACAGTCTCATTACGAAAGACCCGACAGATGGAGACCGAGGTAGGGCCTGGCCCTAGACCAAAAACCTAATACTAGGGCCTTTCATGGCAAAGGTCAGGCTGCAACAAACCATTGAAAATGACCTAAAACATGTGCCGATTCATTTGCATGTGCTGGTGATTTTATTGGACCTATAGTTAAAATTTTAGGAGTGAATATTTGGGGGGATGATAGGTTTGAGAATGTAACTCCCTGGTATAAGACAAATGTAGTCACTATGGGGTGAGTAGGGCGGGGGCTGCCGGGATGGACAACACAAGCGAAGCCACTTGATCATTTAAGTGACTTTTTAATTCTTTGACTTTTTCCTTCGAAAAAAGTGACCGCCCCCTCCCATTAAGCAGGTGTTTTAAAAATTTCCAAAAACATTTTTTCCCCTCCCCCCTTGCCTCCTCCTCTCCACCCCTCCCCCCCTCTTCGCTGCTCCTCTAACACCTCTGAAGAAGTGTTTGGGAAACTGCGAAGGAACAGTCGCCATCTTGGCCAGAGATGTCGGCTGCAAATTTTTTTTTTCTGACTCATCAACCGTGGAGATCCGGGATTTGAACCCACATCTCCCGATTGAGAGTCTGATGCGTTACCATAGTGCCACGCTCTGTGGTAACGAAATTATGGGTGTTGGAAGGGTCTAGCCTATTTACCAGATGCACTTCAAAGAGAAATAAATGTGAAATGAGAGACCAAGTAAGAGCGAGAAAGGTCCATAGCGATAAAAAGAAACGCCGCGTTATTTTCAGGATTCGATCCTTCAACCTTCAGGTTACAAAGAGAGAGTCTTAACCACTACACCACTACACCACTACGGTACCTCGATGCTGACGCTCTCTCCAGCATGTACTTATGGTAAAGAAAGGGCGCCACAAAATACCATTAATCTCAATGTAGTGTCATTTGTCAAATAAATTCTCATAATATATCCTTGTATATTTTCTACGGGAATTGATACAATTCAACAATATTAGTGTGTTAAGTAAAATAATGCGGTAATTTGTGTGTTTCAGTTATATTAAGTAAAAAAAGGCATATTCAATATACAGTATGTTGTTTAAAACAAAACCACATTCGTCTACAGTCTACACAATTGTATATAATAGGAGACGGGACCCAGGGGTGCTGCTGGAGTCGTGACAAATGGCTCCAGGCTTCAGAAGTGAGGGTCATCGCCAGGTCGTCTTTTAAGAATAGTCGTAAAAACCCCGCGCATTTTCAAAATAGAAAAATACTGCCGACCGGTCGCTCGAGCAAGGGATGTTGTCATAAATGTCTCGACCGGGTACACCGTTACGTATATCATCAGCCCGAGTACCCGACGAGGTGATTCACATATTTTGGAAAAGTCCAAATGTGTGCTTAAGGAGCTGGTTTGAGGCATTAGTCACCAAAACTCTTGGAAATCGAGGGATGTAAGAGGGTCTCTGAACTATATTGCGAGATTTTTCGGCCAAACTTTACGTGCCTTCTGCTTGAAAACTATTTAAATATAGTTTTCAAGCAGTTCCCAGTTCTCAGAAGTAGAAAAAAAAATCAAGTCTGTAAATTAACAGACTGGATTTTTTTCTACTTCTGGGAACTGGAGGTCATTATTGCGTCATTTAAAAAGGCAACCCGATTTGGCCATTCAATTTTTGCTGCAAAATATGTGCGAATTTTATTTAAAATGCCAATGCAACACTAATATTTCCGTCCAGTTCATTTTTTAAAAAACCAAATATGCAAGAAAAATTTATTATTGGCTCACTATGGGGTAATGTTTTGCTCAGAATTTCAGTTGTATAGTGGTCATGTATGAGTCGATTATTCCTTTATGTACTGAGATGTTGTATATAAATGGATGACTTTCTAGGATAGCTGGATGTGTCACTGTTGCTAGAGTGAATATAAATTGAGATATTAAGCTATACGGCGCATCCCTTTTAATTGCCCCTGCTAACCTCTGACTAGATGAGTCCCCTCCGCCACCCACAATAAAAAACGAAGACAAATGTGTGGGAATATACTGAAAACAACCGAGCCAGGAAATTTCAACAGGCGCCCAAACCGACATTAGTCCTTATTTGGCTAATTTGGGAAGGGCAAAACCAAGGCCAATTCAATGTTTGCGCCCCAGCTAAACAATTATTCATGCCCGCAGTGCGATACTCTCCAAAAGCTCCGGTGTATAGGGTCATTAGGAAGAAAAAAAAGGCAGAAGTTTTACCGTACAGGTTTCGGTGTCAGGCTTAATGACCTTTTGCTTGCATCTGAGGTACCTGAGAATGCCTGGCCAGGGGTAAGAAAAAGGAAGGCACTTTTTTTTTCTTTTAAGATTTTTTTTTTTTTCGCGGCGTATTCGGGGGAGAGGCCGGTCGTGTGGCGCCTGTGGCCAGCGGCCAACCTGACTGGTTCCGCAGGCGGACAATGAAGAGGAGTTGTTTTTGCCGGTGGGCTCAAAACAGGAAAGGATGTCCTCTCTTCCAGGCTAGAAAAGTAACACTGCTGCGTTGGCTTTTTCTGAAAAAGGTTCAACATTGTTGAGAAAAAAAATCAGTTTCGTCACTTTTGGAGCTGGACACCGTTTAGGGGGGCTGAAAATGGATTTCAGATAAAAACGACCTTCCAGTCCGCTCTAAATTGTGCAAATCAAAGCCCAGCAGCCAGGAACAGAAGGTCAATCCCCCTGAAAAACTTTCCCCTAGTCTTTCCCATTGGCTACGCTACTGGCCCGAAACGAAACCCGCACTTTCGGAGCAGAAATTCTTCCGACTGCTACCTTGCTGCCCCCTTTTTTTGTGTGTGCAACAATGTGGCGTAGAACATTTTCCTTGTTCGCACTTATAACCTGGCATGACATCGGTGGTTATTTAGCCTGTTAATTTGACCAAGTGCAGCCAGGACGGCGGGATCCTTGAAATTATTCAAAAGTGCAACTTCCTCCTCTCTACATACCTCCAGGCCCAACTATTCCTTCCCTATTCCTCGTAAAAATTCAGGCAACTATGATAGAACCTTCGAGTAGAATATTCAGTTGCTTATTTGTAGTACAGGCGTAATATTAGGTCGAGAGAGAGAGAAAAAGGCATTCATAGCGTGTCAAGACGAGCACGTGTTCCGGCGGATGGAAGCTGTCTATTGGTGTGTGGGCCTCAGTCTCTATCTTGTTTGCGGCCATGCACGTGTCCAGCAGGCGTAGCCTCTCGGTAGGAGAACGACCGATTGCTGAAAAAAGAGAAAGTAATCAGCCTGATAGTGGTCCTTGAGGGAGGATCATTGTACCGAAGGTGGGAGGAAGACGCATTCAAGAGCTTGTCTCCTGCAGCTCTTCGTGATTGACACTCCCCAGCAGCCAACCCCTCTAGACTGCTGGATGAGGAGAAACCCCCATGTAAAAGATAACCACACAAAAGCAGACTAATTTCGATATATTTTCAAAATATCTCACAGTGCGATTTATCGAACAATATTTTTCAGAATATCTCAGCAGTGTGATATTTCGATATATTGACCAATACTCTTCAAACTATCTCAACAATGATATTTCTATATAACTAACAGTTTCAAAATATCGCAGCAGTGATATTTCGATATATCGACCAATATTTTCAAAATATCGCAGCCGTGTGATATTTCGATGTATCGACCAATATTATTCAAAATATTTCAACAATGTGATATTTACATATAACTAACAATGTTTCAACATATCTCAGTTCTGTTATCGACCACTATTTTCAAAATATCTCAGCCGTGATATATCGATATATCGACTAATACTTTTAAAATATTCCAACAATGTGATAATATGTCGATATATCGAATAATGTTTCAAAATATCCCAGGCGTGTGTTAATATCGCACTATATTTGTACATATCGAAGCCGTGTGGCATTTCGATATATATCGAACTATTTCAAAATGTATCAGCCGTGTGATCTCTTTCGATATATGGAACAATATCTTTACAATGATCGATATGTTTAAAAATACTGGGGTGTAATTGTGGCAAAATGACATACTATAATTTATTATGAAAATGACCAGCAGCAGGTAAAGGGGTGAGGACCTGGCTGCAAGTAGGCTCCTTCCGCCCTGGCTACGACCCAGGGCCAACCCACCCCTGCGGCCATCTACCTCTTTGGACCAGGACCAGCAGCAAGAAAAAGGAGGTACCGGCAAAGCCTGACTTCGCGAGATGGGAAGCAGCTGCTAGTCAATTTTCTGCGCGCAAACCCCCCC
>JYFJ02004324.1:421-33084 GCA_000934665.2 Catajapyx aquilonaris
GGGGGGGGGGGGGTCGCACATTTATGGAAACATGTTTAAGGGGTCGCTGTTGCTGTTGGTAAAAGGTTGGTAACCACTGACCTAAGTGTTCAGATCTGTTCAGACTTTAGGCTTTAGGGTCACCCTGTACACAGTAGCTATATCCTGTATAACCAGTCGTCCTCATGGAGTTTCCATGTAATGCTTCGAGTTATGCTACAGATATTCACATTATTTTAGGCATCTGCATCACATGAGAACATCCAGCATAAATGCGCCACTTACCATGGGGACACGGTGATGTGCGTGATAGAGTGGTTAAACACGCAGTTTTACACATCTGATGAGTACAATAATTCTATGCCCGGGTAGTTTCAAGAGGTTATCTCCTTCGCGTCCTCTCTCTCTCTCTCTCTCTCTCCCCCCCTGTTCAAAACACATTATTATCTCCTATTTCCTTCTCCCATGCCTCATAGCCGTAGTTGCCTGAGATCCCCACAACCAACCAAACCAAACCACTTGAGATCTTGAGTCGTCTATCGTGACACAATGCTGAGTGGGTGAGAATGGTTCAATATCATCACTCACGAGTGGTATGACTTTGATCTTTGTGAGTGACTTACTAAAAATAACCAGGTGAAGCAAATTAAGAAAAATTTTGTGCCAGGAATAACACAGCGCAACAAAAAAAAAAAAAACTTTCGGCGTGTTACTCGGAAACCACTATGTAGGCTACATCATGTTAGTAGGACCCAAAGTAGCTGGGAAACGCCCGGGATTTCTCTCCCAAAATGTGCAGTGGGTCAGGGTGATCAAAAATCCGAAAAATTCAAAATATTGACGTTTTTTTGGCCTATTTCCAGGTCTGGCAACCACTGTAAGTTTCAGATTTGGTTTTTGCTGGCATTATGTGTTACCTGGGACTAGTCTGAAGCCACTATGGTGTTTAAAGTCAATCTTGTATAGAAATTGTAGGTTTTCCAGGGTCCTTTATATGGGAAAAATTCCGTTTTTTGGTACTTTTTCGTCAATTTTTGGGGAACAGTGTATGATTTTTTTTTAAAAAAAATGTAGCGTAATGGGCTCTTTAGAGACCCTACAATCAAGGAATAATAGTAGAACTTTCCTATGCAACCCTAGTACGCGTGTGCAAAAGCCTAATCTTGGGTAAAATCGCGTTTTTTCGCATTTTTGGTGATTTGACTTTTTTCAACATTTAAAACCAAATATTCCTCGGCTTTAAAATAAATGAATTCTTCTTAGTCTAACAAACTGTCAGGGACCCCCATAGTATGGAAAAAGACTATGATTTCCATAAGCAACCCATGTACGCTTGTATTTTTTTTGTACGCGTACGCGTACATGGGTTGCTTATGGAAATCGTAGTCTTTTTCCATACTATGGGGGTCCCTGACAGTTTGTTAGACTAAGAAGAATTCATTTATTTTAAAGCCGAGTAATATTTGGTTTTAAATGTTGAAAAAGTCAAATCACCAAAAATGTGAAAACACGCGATTTTACCCAAGATTAGGCTTTTGCACACGCGTACTAGAGTTGCATAGGAAAGTTCTACTATTATTCCTTGATTGTAGGGTCTCTAATGAGCCCATTACGCTACACTTCTTTTTAAAAAAAAACATACACTGTTCCCCAAAAATTGACGAAAAAGTACCAAAAAACGGAATTTTTTCCATATAAAGGACCCTGGAAAACCTATACAATTTCTATAAAAGATTGACTTTAAACACCATAGTGGCTTCAGACTAGTCCCAGGTAACACCTAATGCCAGCAAAAACCAAATCCGAAACTTACAGTGGTTTCCAGACCTGGAAATAGGCCAAAAAACGTCAATATTTTGAATTTTTCGGATTTTTGGTCACCCTGACCCCCTGCACATTTTGGGAGAGCAATCCCGGGCGTTTCCCAGATACTTTGGGTCCTACTAACATGATGTGCATAGTGGTTTCCGAGTAACACGCCGAAATCTTTTTTTTGTTGCGCTGTGTAGCCTAATCAAAAATGGTCCATACTGAGCAAGTTTCCACTTGCTCCAGTTGACGCTTCATAAACGAATTTAATTCTTGCATATACAGTATTACTTATAAATAAATCTTATCTTATGACAATGATTTTTTTGTGATATTATCTAGTCATTTATTATGATGGTATTTTAACTGTATCACTCATAATGCGGTGGAGGGTGGCAGTCACACCGATCTTCATCATTCTACAGGGTGTATCATCTGAACTCACAGTCAGTGCCCCGACGTATATGACTGCCTTCCTAGCTACCAGAGGATCGATTTAAGTATAGGAGTCATTTAGGAGGCTATTGTGCTGACTCCGAGCCAGCACAAATTTACTTTTTTGTGCCGTCTGTTGTGCTGGCTATTGTGCTGACATGAGAGTCAGCACAGGAGACCTGCCCCTCCTCCCTTCTCCCCCTCCTTCTGCCCCCTCCTGCAAGGCTTCCTCCTGCCCCAGCCCCTCCTCCGCCTCCCCCCACCTGAGTCTTCACCACCATTCCTGCAATGCTGCAAAAATGAGCAAATAATTTGCAAGTATCCTATATATTTGCAAGTCCTTCATCTTGCCGTGTCACCAACTGTCACCTGTGCAGCAGAAATGAGAGCAACTTGCACTCCAACCGACTCCAACACAGTGGCAAGCCTGAGGTTTTTCCCCGCTGGACAAAGCACGAGAGCGGATCAGCGCATGAATCATGCGCAGATGGGATTGTGCTGTCTGGATTTATCATGTGACTTTCATGTGCCGACTGTTGTGCTGGCTGAGCATTTGTTTTAGCACACCATGTGCTGACTATTTATCCAGTCAGCACAGTCTCGCGCATGTGCTGAGTCGGTGCTGACTTAATATTCAAATCCCCGTGCTAACTCCTGTGCTAACTAGAGCACCTTGTGCTATCTACGACATAGCACATAGTCAGCACATGATTTGCAGTGTAGAGTCAACATGCAGCACCGTGGAACTTCAAAGTAGATACATCTCCCAGCAGGCGCAGAACAACTTATTCCCATTCTAGTGTATCAGTCATCAGTGTATGGAACCTTGCTCAGTTGTGGCCTGAATGTTGGTCGCAGTAGCAGTGGTGGAAGTTCCTCGATTCATGGGCTATGTGGCTGCATGCTAGGAAAATAACTGAATCGGTAGTTACGAAAAGGGCCTACTTGTAAGTGCTATGATCCAATTTCTACCCATTTATGAGAAAAACACACAAAATTGACCTACTTATTCCCATTATTTTTTCCTATTATTATTATTTTAGTGAAGATTTATTATATACGCAGCAGAGGAATTTGACTGACATGCGGTTTTCATTCAGCACGCGTGTTGACTTGCATCCACGTCCTTCCCAGTTGGAGGACACTTCCTGCCCTGGATAAAATATGTACCAAACACCTTCAGCTTTACATTACTACAACTGCAAACACTAGACGGGACTGTATATTACTTACCGCGGCCAGGCCAGCAGGGGACTCCTGCGCACTCTTATTTCTTCGGTGCCTTACTGGTTTGTGCGTTACCTGGCACAAGCTTAGTACCCGAGGAAAACCTGTCGGGCGAAGGCTTATTACCCTCGTGACGATGGGTTTGGGCTAAGTGATCACCAGAGGTTCTGGGCTTACGCTTGCCATGTATAATCGACGTAAACTTCTTGGCTGGTTGTGTCATTATTTGGCGAGGGTATTTCCTTATTAGTTATGACAATGGTTGCTGCTGACCACTGTATATCTCGGTAAGGTCTAGTTCTGGTAAGCGCTCGATTTGGGAAATTAGAGCAGAATCCTGCTTGGCGCAGTAGTCTAATAATCTATATCAATAAAGACGTTTGTGAGTCTGTCTGTCTTTCTGTCTTTCTCTCTGTCTGTCTGTCCGCCCACCAATGCCATCTGGATGCGGTCCTTCTCCGGCCTGTATAACCCCAACCGTCATTTGCCTGCCATCTGTGGTCCATCTGCAACACCTCCAACCTCCCGGCCTTCCTAATCTATCTATATCTATTCTATCTATATAAATAAAGCCGTTTGTGAGTCTGTCTGCCTCTCTGTCTGTCTGTCCGCCTTCCAACCGTCATTTGCCTATCATCTGTGCTCCACCCCCAGGCCGGGAGAGGATGGAGGTGTTGGGGGGTTGACTACAGAGGGCAGGCAAATGACGGTTGCCGTTATACAGGCGGGAGAGGTTGAAGGTGTTGGAGTAGCAGGACCACAGATGGCATTGGTGGCCGGACACACAGAAAGACAGACAGTTGATGGGGGTACGGGTACTGGCAGGTGTTTTCCCTCCATTCATTTCTTCCCGGGCAACGCCGGGTGCCGCAGCTAGTTAGGTCATAATTGAAGGGCCGCGCCCGCCCCGAATAATGTTTGTAAGTGACATTAGTGAGAATGGTCACTCACAACATTATTCGGGGCGGCCCTTCATATTATTAATTCAACCAGAGACATCTTTCGAAAAATGTCTCTGGTTGAATTAATATATTATGGAATGTATCTTTCATATGCATCTAAATCAGGGGTGGGAAAACTACGGACCTCGAAGACAATTTGTGCGCGGCCCGCGTATTCCTGAAAATATTGAAAATTTCAAAATTTTATACCTGTGCCTTTATTTTTAATTATTTTTGATTCACAAAAATTTGGGTTTTAAATGTATACAAGTACAGGCCATTTTTATTACTATATTTAGCTAATTTAATAGATTTTCAGAGAGTTTAATGATAATTTATGTAGTTAATGGAAGTTCATTTGAAACGAGGGATATATTATTGTAAACCTTTTAATAAGTTGCTTTTGTTAGATGCGGCCCGTCAATTTTTTTGAAATCTCTATGCGGCCCACGGAGAAAAAATTAAGTTTGCCCACCCCTACTCTAAATCGACATTTTTCGGGTAAATAAATGTCATTGCTGGAAGTCTGCTGTAACTCTCCATATCTATGTCTCTCTTGCTATGTCTTCACCCAGATCAACACGATCCTGTAACAATTTCTGCTTGGCATACAATCATAGCCTCACAGTACCTGCAATCTATTTCTCGAGGCTTTGTCCTATCATGATCCAGACTCATAATTATGATGCCTTAGCCTTACCTTTGCCATAAATATAGGAAAGGCTGGAGCGTTTCTTATGGAAACTTCACATAAGGGAGAGTATAACCTCCAATTACTCCGGTGCCAGCTCTCTATACACTTCACGTGCCACACAAGGGTTTTTAGCAGCCACCTCGAGGAACTTGGTCATCTTCTTCTCTCCGCAAATGTCAGATTGAAAACATTTGAGAAGTTGGGCCCAGTCTGGATAGGATTTAGCATGGATGGGCAGTAACTTTTTGTTCGTCATGAATGCATTCACCCTCTTGTGTACTTTGTGGATGGTCCCTCACATCATCTTAATTCATACAAATACGTTAACTCCTGCTTTTCTGAATTGACACGGAGTTCAGAATTGGATGCCCCAGGGCAGCTATTCGGACATCCTTTCTGGTTTTGAATTGTAAGAGAAGTCGAACTAGCAGATGAATCACCCTCACAATATATTCGCAGAATAGTAAGGATCGCCCCAAAATTGCACAGTAGTTGTCTTCGCTATGCATTAATTTCTCGAAATATTCTATATTCGTGCCTTATTACGTATTTCTTGGTGAGTCGGGCAAACAGTTATCCTCGCTTAATTTCTCCGAATGATTCTCAGACTTGGAATCGCAAGTGTTTTTCTTACTTCTTACAGTCTTCGCATCATTATTGGAATGACATTTAGCAGACTTAGACTTGTGTTTGTCACTCTGTATAGCAGGCTACTTATGCCCTTTTCAGCCATAACTGGACTGCCACACTTTGCGGTTGCTGACCACTGAGTGTTAAGTTGATTTTGTTTCAGAAAATTATTATGAGCTTATAGGAGATATCTCTCTGTAGTACTTTAGGACTTTTTCGATCCCGAATGGACTGGCAAACTTCGAAGTAAAACTTCTATAAGTCGATCTTCCCTAAGTCGAAGTTCTCTATAAATCGAAGAAAATGATGAGCTTGGTTGGTCACAACGTAAAATATCAATCAATCAATCAATCAATCAATCAATCAATCAATCAATTTTTATTTTACCTCCCTGCATCAGACTCAGGGAGGGACTCCCTCCTTTACATTACCTTCCCCCCCCCCCCCCAAGATTTANCCAAGAGTTACAAATATATACATTTTAGCCTGGGCCAGTTTTACTTGGAGGGTGATGGGGGGGGGGGGAAGGGGGGAAGGGAAAGAATAGAAAAGAAGAGGACTCAGTCTATGCTGGGTTTATATAGGTTTAAATGCCATTTCGCTACATATTTTAGGAAAAGGAACAGTGCTTTGGTATCACTCTGAGATGGAGCCGCAAAAATCGTAGTGATACTATTTCTAGGAACCAGAGGAAGATTTTTAAAAAATGCGCGCCTTCCTCCAACGAACATAGGACAATATTCATAGAGGGTGTGGTACCAATCGTCAATTTCATCTTGATTACAAAGGCCACAAGTTTCCTCTTTGTTTCTTTTTACTGAAAAGGCTCCACCCAGAGGAATCCAAGAGGAATTTGTCCTGAGACATACCAACACCCTCGCTATTGAAAATACATTCTGTTCTGTCATAATTAGTAAGCTGGGAGGTATCGATGATTGTCATAGAAAATTGCTTTGTCATAATTTGATTTGGACCTTATTTGTTAAACATTTGTAGTCGTTGAGTACCTCGGTATCAAGCATTGTTTGGGCGAGTATAAAATATTTTTGGGTCACAATGTAAAATAATAGGAAATAAACTTCCCTAACTCGAATTTCTATAACTCGGAAGTTCTCCATAACTCGAAGTGCAGGCAGGGCATTACGATGGGATATCAATACATTTTCAGTCTCCCTAAGTCGAAGTTCATGTTGGCGAGTAGAGAAATGGTTCTCATTTCCCAGTAGAAGGGGCGAGCGTAGGCCACATGTACAGTACAGAAAGGCTTAATTTCCTGATGTCCATCTACCAGACGAACCGAAGCTGGTAGGCATAGTGGCGTCCGACTGCTAATCCGGAGGTCCTGGGTTCGAATCCCGGGGCCGGCAACCCTGACCGTGGTTTTCTGTGGTTTTCCACGGTCTTTCTAGGATAATTCCGGGGTCGCTTCCGTATAACAGGCCACAGCCGCTTCCCTCCTTCCCTATCCTTGGAGGTTGAAAGGCAATGCTGGGCCACCCTCCTTAATATCAATTATAAAGTCTACCAGACGTATACCGAAAGAAGGGTTTGACTCGATTGTGACCTCATCAGGGCGATCGGACGGGATGACACAAACGACTCGGCGTTAAGATCAGACTGGTTTATTTCAGTTGATGATGTGACCATGAATTGATACAGAATGACGGTAAGGATGGACAAGGTAAGGGAGTGCTGGGAGCGACCAGGATTAATAGCGTCTGTGTTTTATTATGACCCTGTGTGTGTCCCTTTCAGGAGCCTACATCTAGGAAATCCTTGGACGTCGAGGTGGAATATTGATATACATTTGAGAAGATATTACACAATTTTTGTTTCATAGACGAAGTGTGTCCAGAAATCATGGTAATTCAGGTAGGAACCATTTCCTTTGAAATGGGGGAACATTCCGACCGATGCGATGGGGAAAACATTACTGATAGGAGAAGTAGTAGGTAGCCGCACTACTTGTCCGGAACATTCCCTTCAATCTTCGGAAACTTTCCAGATTTTTTGACTGCGATTGGGTAATATTTCCTCTTTTTTATGGGGGAACATTTCCGTCTGATGAGGGAAACATTACTGATAGGATAAGTGGTATAGGTACCCGCACTTGCCCGGAACATTCCCTTCGATCTTCGGGAACGTTTCTGGCACATTTGGTGGCAGCTATAGGGTACCTCCAAATGTGTCGGGAACTTTCCGAAAAATGTTTTAATGTGTATAGCGGAAATTGTGTAATTTTGATACACCCGTTAGGCCTACCAGAAAAATTCCGCAATAGTCAAGTTTCCATTATACACAGGGTCCGTTGTAGACAGGATTCACTGTATATTTATACAGGGTGGTCGGTAAATGGCGCACAAGCTTCAGGTAGCGTCTTAGCGAGATTCCTTGTCAAAAACCAGTATATGGAAGTGAAGGTCATATTGCTCTACGAGGCCTGGTTATGGCTCACGAGGCCTCAAAAGTTTGGGCCAAATCATGACGTCACATCCGCCCGCGAAATTCAAACACTACCGTATCGCTCCCGTCCGCGGTGTTGCCAGGGGTTGCCATGTTGACACCCCCTGACATTTCCACCCAACAGTGGAACCGTATAAACTCGCCGGGACGTTGCCAAGCACGCGGCGACGAAGGTATGGCAATGCCTGGCAACGTCCCCGCGGCGAGTTTATTACGGTTCCATTGTTTGGTTAAAATGTGGGGGATGTCAATATGGCAACCCCTGGCAACGCACCGCATACAGTAACGATACGGTAGTGTTTGAATTTCGCGGGCGGATGTGACGTCATGATTTGGCCCAAATTTTGGAGACCTCGTGAGTCCTAACCAGGCATCGTAGAGCAATATGACCTTCACTTCCATATACTGGTTTTTCACGAGAAATCTCGTTACCTGAAGCTTGTGCGGCATTTACCGACCACCCTGTATACAGCGAAACCTGTACATATCTGAATAGCACGTGACTCTAAAATTCCGCAATGAACAAGTTTCCGTTAAGGCCATTTCACAAAAAAAATGTCGCGCGGCAAACGGCGCGACTTGCGGCAAATTTTTATTTATATTTATTGTTGTCAACAATTGGCAACAATAAATATAAATAAAATCTTTGCCGCAAGTCGCGCCGTTTGCCGCGCGACATTTTTTTTGTGAAATGGCCTTTATACCCTCGAGAAGCCATTTGTGCGATTATTTCGTAATACTTTAAAAGAACCTTCTGTACAGTGGAGATGTAGAAGCCATTTTCCAGAATTTCATAATTTTGTTGCAATCACTTATTGCAAATTTAGATGTCCAATATATAGGACACTGGGTCTTAGCTATAATAACATTCCTTCTCTATATTTTTCAATGAATTAAAAAAAAACACTTTTATCTTTATTTCAATACAGCAGCCTAAATCTTACGTTTTCCTTGTACAGTACCGGCCAATAATCGAGGCAACGACTAGAGACATCCTCCCGAAGCGGCAGAAGAAGGAATCTTGCTCGCCCGGCTTCTAGCATGCTTATCTTCGATTCCTTCTTCTGCCGCTTCGGGAAAATGTCGCCAGTCGCTGCCTCGATTATTGGCCAGTACTGTACAGTATAGCCATACTAGAGGTTACATTTGCCGAGTGTCCCCTATAGGGGACGGCCCTTTTCTTACAATCTAGCATTCCATAATTTTTTTAAAAATCACTTTGTTGTGTTTTGGGGACTATTATGAACTAATAAAAACAAACAAAAAACTAAATTTAAACAAAAAATCTTTCAGGCATATCTGGGTTTATTATATTACCCAGGGCTTTACGCAGGGAGTACGACGATTTGCGGTACGGTCGGGTACGGTCATTTGCAATTCCGCATTAGTGCGTCCATCTCTCTCGATGTGCGCAGGCTCCGCAATCCTCAATGCAGTCCCGTACTGAATCCCAAAGTAACACACTAATGTATAAGAACATGGTGCAAGAATATACAGTGTTCAATACGAATTTTCAGCCTGGCTCCCAAACTCTCTCCGAATATCTCATATTTTCACGCATGCAAGACGTGCGCCATTTCCAACCCAATGCGCCATCATCAATGCGCATATCACGTGACACCATATGCGTAGCGCGATAGAAGTGAAGAGACTCCCATCGTCACCAGAGGCGCTGAAAATTGTGCTCATTTTTATAGTGGCCTGAACTTTTTTTTTAAAACACCCGGACTATACCTTCCGCCCCTCACTCCCCCTCGTTTTTTTTAGCGTCGTAGGGCGGGAGGAAGACGGACCGACCCACCGCCAGCCACCGCTACGAACGTCTGTCAGCGCCATCCAGTTTCAGCTTCACCGTTACTACGCTCCCACCTCCCCCTGACTTCCCCGGCCCGCACTCCTACTACCCCTCAGCCCTCTGTACCCGTCTTGCCTAGCTTTCATTGAGGGATCATGGAGAAGAGGATAGAGCTCGAGAAGCGTGGGAAGAGCCCTGCTCAGGTATTATTGCAGTGTTTGATATGTGTAAAGTGCAGCATGTGCGGTGTGTAGGGACGTGCTCGCCACGCTTCCGAAGGGCTGGCGTGTTTAGGATTTTTTTTTTTTTTTTTTTCAAGGGCAGGCTGTGAAACCTCCCTCATGCTCTGCCTCGTTTACCTTTGGCAGTTGATGCAGTCGCATGTTTACTGCAATGTCGGGTGCTTTTGGCGCCTGATGCATCAAGTGACATAGGCTCATTCAGGTGTGCAGAATGGAGCAAGGAGCACTTGCATATTGCTGGATTTTGGGTGTCAAAATGTCCACATGAACTGACAAAGGTGGTTGGGTAGTGCGGATTGAGTTAGCGGGTAATATCTGGGTATTTAGGAGCTATTGTCGTACCTGGTTGCATTGTGTTGCCATATGGTAGAGGATTATCATGTCATTGATTCAAAACGATTTTGAGGATTCCCATAATTTAATTAGGTTAGCATAAGTCTTTAGCACTTGGAAGTGATATGGTAGCATACAGTGCTTTGTATTTCACTCGAATTAGTTTTTTTACGTGCTGCTTTGTAATAAGTGTATGACAAGTCTGTCGACTATGAAATTGTGCTGTGAAAACGTTTTTATAGATCAGGGTTTGTGATATAATTTATATGAGGCCCAGTGTCTACTTGGCACTGCAACAAATCCTTCCCAATAAATGGGCCTTCAGCCCCTAGGTCAAAAGCATTAAATAACAATGGAAAAATTTCATATTCCAACAGCAGTAATGAGTTTTCTTTAGTAGTAAAGTAGTATCATTAGGCCAGAGCAGGAAACTGACCAACTACTACACTAGATCCCTGGCCTGTAATTTCCCAAATTTTGGGCCACATAGTAAAATGTGCAAATGTCGGTTTGATATGTGGTATCATTACGAACCTCGTTTAAATTGTATGTCATAATTGAATTGAAAATATACTTGTTAGAGCCAACTTTTGCTTGCCAAGGTTTAGTGGTTTTTCTGAGTTCACATAATTCATAGTTTGTCTAGGATATGTGCATGGTGCCGAGTTGGACTGTCTGTCCAAGATATGAAGTGGGGCATATGGTATTCCAAGGTTTGGGACAAAAAAACAAGGACAAAAAAACATTAGAGAGATATTCGGGAGTGTGTGTTGCTAATGGAACACAAGGTTTAGGCAAATTAAATGTTTTAATGATACTTGTATGCGTGTGTGAAGTACCGTCAGTTAAAGGAGTATCTTTCCAGACCAGGCCCAGAAATTAGCCTCCAGCAGAGGTGCTGCCTCCCCCTGTTGCAATAACTTGCACTCCCCTAGGCAGCACCTCGGTTGGAGGCTAATTTCTTGGACAGGTCTGGAAAGATGCTCCTTTAACTGACTGTACACTTGAAAGAATGCAATATTGGACTACCTTGATGTTCTACCTTTTTATATCTTCTACCTGTGAAGTGAAGGAGGGGATATAATAAGGAGGCAGCACCTTGGCTGTGAAGCACTAAAAGTGAATGACCTTGACCTTCTTTCTATGCAACTGTTCAGCTGACATTCCCCAATATCACCTACTATAAAGGTCATATGTGAGGTAGAGGGTACTATCAGTCCAACAAGAATTGTCGCAGCGGCATCGCACGAACTACAATCTACGAGCACAAGTATACGAGAGACTGTAGTTCGTGCGCTGCCGCTTGCGACAATTCTTGTTGGACACCAGGTACATATGGAAGCATGGCATGGCTCTGAATGCCCAGCAATGACCTTTGACTTCACCAATGTCTATCCTGACAAGTGCAGATACCTCCCTACATGCCCACATCACTGGTTGCTGGGCCAGGCCGGTTTAGCAACGGTTTGGTAGTTTGAGCACATGGCCCTGTCAACCAGCGATGCAAGCATGCATGGAGGTATCCATCCATTTCAGGATAGACACCATTGCCAGCCTTTCGGACCCATGCCATGCTTCTAAAATATGCATCTCCACCTGTGTAATTTTGGCAGATGAATTCATGAACACCCTGCATATATTGCTGTTTCACTAAGATATTAATGAACAAGTGCTGCTTGTATGTATGCTTAGTACAGTGGTTTCCAACTGAGGGGTCACGAGCCTTGGTTCAAATGTGTATGCTTTCTGGAAAGGGGGCAGTTGTAGTGGGGCCGGGGGAGGGGAGGAAGGGAGGGGGGTCGCACATTTATGGAAACATGTTTAGGGGGTCGCAGTTGGTAAAAGGTTGGAAACCACTGGCTTAGTATGTCTTTGGGCAAAACCAGTTTTATCATATTAGGCTACTTGTCAATAAGGGGTAATTCCACCGTAACGGATGCAACACCTAAAAGGGATTCATACTGTACTTATATTTCTTGCAATGGCAAACGTTAATGGAAAAGGATTTTAAAAATTATTCCCATGTGGCTGCCTCCTGGTATCTTATTGTCATATTTTTAGAATTTCACAACAGTAACTTGAATGGACTCTGTAAAATATTAATTTAATGTCACTGACACAACATGAAAAAGGCAAGCTCTTTGGGGGGTGCTGTAGTGACATGAAACCCTGTGAGTTGAATGTGTTTAGAAGTAATGTTACAACTGATATGTGATCTACACTCTAGGAGCAATTTTGTGATTATTTTAGACCAGGCCTATTCATGTTCATATTTTCAGGAGAAATTAGGATTAACGTAACTGACGCAACAAACAGTTGGAAGTTGCTTCAGTTACGACTATTACATCTTGACTTTTCCATGGTTCTGCTGCGATCTGGTAGCAGAACGTTGCTACACCTACTTCATCTGACATAATGACATAATGACATAATGATCGGTTTTCAATAAACCATCTACCACCCCACAATACGTGACTTCATTTTTGGATTATGCCTCGATTCCCGTGGAATTACCCTAAGATCAAACTATTGCAAGATGCACCACATCTTAAAAATGTAATACAATAACTGTCCTTCTTGTGGTCCTGGCCTCAGAAGTAGTCGTGTTCCATGTGCAAACCATTGGCCGAGTCACTGGCTTGTTGCTGCATCTCACTGAGTTGAGGCAGGCCAGGGACGGGAAGATATCATCTTGCATGCTGTTATGCCTGTGGAGTAGAAGGTCAAACACTCTTACCTGTTAAGGAATGCAGATGTGCCATGCCATTGGCAAGCCATGGTGACACTGACAAATCACTGTGAGAGGCAGTGTTTTCTTGCTGACCTGGAACTGCTGTTTAAGTTCATGCTGAGTGTGTTCTGTGGATAGATTCACTTCTAGAAGGCTTAGGGCCCATTGTATGAACGTGAGTTATGGTTAACTACAGTTGATGTAACTGGAATTAACCTTAACTCTTATTCACACCCCCTAAGCGAGCCAAAGGCTCGAGAATGGTGTAGAAAATAAAATAACTCCTATTCACATAACTCACCTGTAGGCATGAATACACTGTAAACCGCCAAACATTAAAAGAGCATCACTGGTGAGTCTCTCATGGAACATCAATTTTTAATGCTCTGCTGATGCTCTTGTGATGCTTTTTAGCACAGGAGCATCACAAGAGCATTAGAAGAGCATTAAAAATTGATGTTCCGTGAGAGACTCACCAGTGATGCTCTTTTAATGTTTTGCGGTTTACAGTGTACGTAACTGCCCCCTGACTAATGCAGCAGCACCTGCTGTCATGAGGTTAGCCGTATCATGGGAAGGGGTTGATGTCCAGATCACATTTCAGCATTTATGAAGCTTCTGATATGCGGAATAATAATAGCATTAAAAGAGAAGCCAGACATGCTGAGGAGTGATTAAATGTCCCTGCGAAAGGATTTTATGAGAGATCCTATTTCAAATTGTATGCTGTGTCTGATAACAGTGATGATAGGGACGGAGTTGGCTTTACTGCCGTGTGGGAGGCGGGCAGGCGGCAGGGTGAGTGACGGCTGGGGGCACTGGCTGCGTCCGAAACAGCTAGTGTGCTGTGAGGCAGGCGGGCAGGAGAGCAGGCAGGCAGGTAGCAAGATGGCGCCAAGAGACGAGGTGGGAATTATGAGTTGCACATGTGCTCCTTGTGGACAGACTGCGTACGTGTATTATAACCCTGGTTAGTTGATTGGTGTTTAGTATGGAAGATAGGTCCATATGGCTGAAGATAGGTCTGTATCCGTTGAAGATAGGTCCATATGGCTGAAGATAGGTCTGTATCCGCAAGCAAGGAAGTTTAGGTTAGGTTAGGTTGGTACAGCATACCACTTCCCCTCCCCCCACCAACATCTCGTATGTTTACCCTGAAGAAATGTCTAGACGCCAGGTATTTCGGGTTCCAGTTACACATTTTCGGTGGTTCCTGTGGGAGCCGTAGCGAATGCGCCCTCTCAAAAAATCAATACTTCCCGACTGGACTGCGTTTCGGACGCAGCCACTGCCCCCAGCTGCCAGCCGCCCTGTCGCCTCCCGCATGCGAGTAAGGGCTACTCCTTCTGATAATAGTGCTTGTAACACAATGTTTCCTGGAGTTGCTAAGGGGTAAATGTTTCCTCGGAAGGATTCATGTTAGGATTGCATCTTGAATGCTATGCAAAACATACGATAAGAAAGAGAGTCATGATGACATTGCTGCACACTGTAGGCCTGACGATGAGTGCAGGTGGTCAATGATTTGTCTCAACTTCTGATGACGTAACCCTTTCCCATTATTGCATCTGCCATAAGACATGAATATAGCCAATAAGATCAGGTAGCTTTTCTTCCTAGTCCAGAGAAATTATTAGTCAAAAGTCACGTTGGAGCCTATACTAGCCTAGAAACTGGAATGGTTTAAATCAATAACTCATCTGTTTTGGGGAGACGGAGTGGCGCCGCGGTAACGCGCGCGGCCACGGAAGTTAAGGTCCCGGGTTCAATCCCCACCCGGGGTTCCCACCTTCTTTCGTGCAGAGTTGGGCCATCTCTGGCTTCGTTTCGGGTGGCAATTTCCGGCAGACTAAGCCACCCGGGGGAGTTCACAAAATGACGATTAGAGACATTGCACTTGCACTTTGCACATCCCCTCCCACCCACCCTTGGAGCATACTAATTAAGATTCTTCTTAAACTCGCTCCAAAAACAATTCCAAAGGTGGCAACCCACCCCCCCTAAGGAGTAGTATAACTCCCCCCGTGGGGTAATGAAAAAAAATAAATAAATAAATAAACTCATCTGTGCATGCACTTTTTGCTTATCCCAATTTTGCTATTTTTGGGGGCTAAAGGATCTTGGCAGGATCTGTTTCAGCTCACAGCATGCTACTTTTTAGCCAGGTTGTTCCAAATAATATTACATTTATGAAATGAAAGTGAAACTTAGTTTGGGTCTAAGCAGACCAAAACCGAGAAATAAAGATTTGATAATTTCAAATCTAGAATATTTTCAAACTTCGAATGGCCAGAGAAGGTGTTAGGAGCATTTGAGAATGCTCATTTAATTTTTTAAATGGCAATGATAAGAG
Source organism: Catajapyx aquilonaris (assembly GCA_000934665.2). Classification (NCBI taxonomy): domain Eukaryota; kingdom Metazoa; phylum Arthropoda; class Diplura; order Dicellurata; family Japygidae; genus Catajapyx; species Catajapyx aquilonaris. Next base: position 16,054 of record JYFJ02004324.1, read on the forward strand.
CAGCTTTAAGCTTTGCATATTGTTCATCAAAATTGACGTGGAGTTAATGTGTGTAACTTATTTCCCATTATATACCACCCCTTTTGAAGGGTTGCCACTTGGTGCAACAAGTATTATATATAGAATAGGTACTTATTTTACGCAGTTTCATAATAACGCCGTTTGAAAATGACTTAGAATTTTTTAAATGAAAAATTGTGAAGTATTTGATGATAGCAACACAATCTGAACATAACACATCACTTCTGAGTCCAAACACACCACCATAAATGCTCTTTTTTGTTTTTCGTGGTGCATTTTGGCGAGGTCCATTGATAAATGCAGTATTTTATTGTTGGTCTCAGCACTCCCAATGTCTGCTAAATACCCTACATCTGCTGCAGTTCTTGCCAAAAGAAGGGAAAAGAGGCCTCAGAACCCGATGACCCTCAACCTGGAACCTCCCATTAAATGTGGATAATAAATGTTTAAAAACTCCACATTAAAAACAGCAATTTAAGTACTGTCTGAGGGAAAATTTTTGAAATCTTGTTCCACCTCATTTACTTCCATTATCCTCCTGAGACCTGGTGTCGACATATGTCAACATCAGCAAAATATTTTTTTGGTGCCAACTAGTGATGCCAACAGAACTGTAATATGTTGGTATCCCATGGTTACAATCTGGCCTCAATAGGTGTAGCCACCTAGTGTCGAATATCTGACTTGGGTCGCGAAAATTAAATCGCGGATAAAATGGCGGATTCCGCTGCTGAAGCTAGGCGCTCATCTGATCAGTTTTATTTTTTACTCATATTTAGAATGCGATTTTCGCAATGCAGTGAATGTCCTGGGGTTCGCAAGGAATGTGTATTAGGACGTACGAAAAGGTGTGTCTGTGACAATCTTTGTTGCTGTAGAGAACTGGTAATTTTCTTTTCTTCCTGAGACCAAATGCCCATTTAAGTGGACATCCGAAAAATGGCATTTTTAGCTGAATGGGTGTGACTTTTCTTTACGTGCCTGTACCTATACACCCATAAGGAAGTGTGTTTTTCACTATGCAGTTCAGTTTTAAAATCTAGAATAGCAAGGTACCACTCTAGCTGGTAAGAAGGGAAGTAGCAAGCCCCATACCTGGAGTGGTGGCATTCAAAAATAATATCATTTATCTTTAATTGTCTTCTGAGAGGAATTACTACCACAAATTCCACAAATGAATTTAAAAAACATTGTTTTGAGGATAGAGCACAATGTGAGTGTTCCATTAAGTGGTATTTATATTTTCAGCTTTCATCCGTTCTGCTTTTGTAGCACCAATTGGGTCCTAATATTCTCATTAGTTGTTTGTCGCCATTTTTGTCGATATTTTAAAACTAAATTTTTTTTCTCGTTTCTTATTGGGAACATGTTCAGAAAATGCTATAGGAACTGACATAGCGTTAAAAAATTCTTCTCATGTCTCAGGAGGATATCATTTTGTCTCGTTTTATGCCTTTTCACTTTATGCCACTGTTTGGCTGGAACCAATTAATGGCGTAAAACGAGTACCTCCTGTAATTGTTGAGTAGAAAACATATTTAGGGCCTGTTGCATGAACACAAATTAAGGGCCGATTTCACCAAGCTCGGTATATGATAAAAACAGGTTTCTTTCAGAAAATCCATGCAAATATGTAGGGATTTTCCGAAAGAAACCTGGTTTTATCACTTACCGAGCTCGGTGAAACCGGCCCTAAGAAGCAAATATCTGATTGTCAGATTTTGTATTATGAATGCCTTTGCATAATAGGAGATTTTGTCTAATTCTCTTTCATACAACTGGCCCTTAGTGGACAATGTGCCACTTAACCCTTACAGTACCACCATAAGGAAATTGCTCATGCTCAACAAATGGAAATGATTTGCTTGTGAGGACTTGTAACTGTACTGAAACGTTACTCCACACTTCTATTGGCTACATGCTCACACAAGTTCATGTCATTGGCTGCATGTTCTGCTGTGTGGAGGAAGCTCCAATTGTGGACAGAGCAAAGATTAATATGTTCCAGTAGGGAATCTGAGGTGCAGAATGAAATCTTAACAATAACTGGAATATGAAAACCATTTTAATCTGTTACAGCTAGGGCTTTAAAAATGATGGCATGTGATATGGTGGAAGTTGTGTCTTGGAATTTGTGGGTAATTTAGATTTAGTTTATGTCTATGAAAGCTCATCATAAGCTCATGTTATTGTGTTCTTAGGGCTGGTTGTATATACCAATGCTGGATTTAGTAAATGGAGATCAGATACATTTAGAATCTCAAATGTGGGTGATCTCTATTTGAAGGGGGAGGAAGAAAAGAATTGCACCTGAGAGTGTCAAATAGAAATAGGATGCTGAAATCTCGTGCTAGTGCAGCTCGCCAAGTGTCATGAAATTTATATCAGAATGTAATCGTAACTTGGTGTCTGAGGTCATTAGTCGACAAAAGATCAGTGAAACTGTCATATGCATTAAGAAACATTTTGAGGAACTTAAACTGATTTTCACAGTTCAAAAGCCAATGTGGGGGATTATACATATTGTAGAACTCTTTGGCCCCACCATTCCGGACCCCAGTATCTGCATATTTGCAATTTTCACAGGGATATGTACTAAATGATGGGTGTGGTGGAAAAACCGTGCAACACTCATTTTTGTAATTTTTCACCTGAACACCTAGCAACTATGTAAAAGACATGACAAACAGTTTGGTATACTCCAAGTTCACGTATCATGCATGAGATGGCAACACTGACTAGATCAAAACCTGCATTCCCTATGATTTGTGATAAGAGGGCAAACTTCAATTTGCTCTCCTGAAAAATTACACTTTTGAGGGTTGTCACGTTTTTCCACCACACCCCTCAAGTGCGTTCTACGTGTATATGAGTAAGGTCACGAAGTAAGGTAGATACTGGGCTTTATTGACATAAATAATTCTCCTTCCACTGACCCAAGACATCTGGTTTTTTAAAAATGCATGCAGTTCATCCTGGTACCTACATCATGTTCATAGCTCAATTTCCTGTCTCAATTTTAATGAGCCCAAAATTATCCCAATTGAACTGCATCAAAAACCCTGGTAAATAAATTATTTCACTTGTTTTCATTTGTTCCACCCGCATAGCTGCTGGTAATACAGTTGAATCCGGATATAACAGACTTCAAGGGACTGCGGAATAAGGTCTGTTATAGCCAAATCGCCACTTTTTCAATGAATACGTACACAAAGTTTTCTGCTTTACATATACGTATAATGCACCATACTGCATACTGATTAATGAAACTCCACGAAAATGCCAAATCAGCCAATCCATGACTTAGGCGGGACCAGCCCCTGGACACTTCTATCCCAGCACAATAGAAAAGGCCGATCCGTTATTCCTTCCCGCAGCGGCGCTAGTAAAAACAATGGAATCTCGCTGTGCGTGTCGTTCATTCGCCATAACAACTAGCGACCCTGTCGGTACAACCCATCAACAGCACTTATGGAATCGATTTTGCATACCGGTATCACCATCGGCAGGTATCGATAGCCGATAGGTATCCATCGGTATCCGTTGTGATCACGGTCTCGCGACCCTGGAGAACACTCGATTTGAATTGGCGGTCCGTGGACGATTCCCCTCCCGATTACTACCGATAGCGTATACCAAGATGGCCGCAATATGGAGATCCTCACATCATGGCTACCTCCAGTCAGCGCCACGGCGGGATTGAGTAACGGATCGCAAGATGGCGGGGAGTTTCCCGACCTCTCCTTCTAAGACCGTGGGCGGGACCAAAAAATCTGTCATATTCTCCTGCCTTCTTGTTATTGCCTAATATACAGGGTGGTCATGGTAACTCTGGCAAAAATCACAGGGTGGGTAGAGGCCCCATAGTCAAGCATTTTGGGCTTAGGTACCCATGTCCGGAAATGCCCCCATATGGGGGTACGGCTGTTTCCACCTTTAGTATGTTGCGCCTGGTGGGTAAGCAACCCATCATACTCGAAGGTTGCATTCATGAGGTATTGCACTTGACACTGGCAATTGTTTTCACCTTCGTCTCCTCCACACGCGACTCACCTGATGAACGCAAGCTTCGAGTGCGATGGGTTGCCTAACCACCAGGCACAACATACTAAAGGTGGAAACAGCCGTACCCCCATATGGGGGCATTTCCGGACATGGGTACCTAAGCCCAAAATACTTGACTATGGGGCCTCTACCCAACTTGTGATTTTTGCCAGAGTTACCATGATCTCCCTGTATGCCAGAAAAAGAATTATTTTGACCTTTTCTGCTAGTGTTAGCTGGGAAAATCACCCCTGCTTCAGTATGCAATGGTTTCTTCACATGGGAAAGGAAGATGAGTGATCAAAAACATCATATTTTCTACCAGGGGCCAAAAAATGGTCTGTTATAACTGACATGAGGTGAAAATAAGTGTTATATCAGGAGTAAAAATTCACAGGGCCTTATGGAAGTATGCCGGGACCGGATTTTCAAGCCTGTTATAGTCGAGGCTGTTATATCTAGCTTCAACTGTATAATGGGAATAGTGGGCACATTGATGAGGGTGCAAAAAGCTACACAAAAATAACAGATTTGGACAAAAGGACCCCAATACTTGGAACGTGCTTCTCAGTCTGCCATTTTGCATCAATGTTGTTGTCATATCACAACTGCATGGTTAAATAATAATGATAATGCAAAAACCATGTGGTAGGCTTGTGGCATATTAGGGGATCGTTTATTATACCTGGCATGATTCAATGACTGCACTGCTGATAGATTTTTATAGTAGGAGGAAACGGAAGCACCAAACCGGAGGGTATACGTGGTGATGAAAATGGACTGATATCTGGCTGCACTGGCATATAGGCTACTATATCATGAACTGAAATGGAATGACCTTCTCTCCCTCTCTCTTCCCCCCCCCCCTCCTTCCCCCAATTAAAGAGTGAGGATATGTATATTCCCAAACATGCTTGCAACTGCACCCCACTCTCTGCAAGGAATGGTTACATTTTTACATTTATTTTAAAATCAAGGTCATTTTACCTTTTTGAACTGTTTGATATCTATTATTTTTTTGCTGCAGAGGTGATGTTACTTATTACATATGACATTATGAAGACTTGATAACAAGGACGAGGTATCTAAGGACTGGCCACTCCCCCTCTTATTTTGCGTTCGGTGGGAAACGGGGAGGTTATGCACTCTGGAACCACAGGTGGCGCGCTAATCAGGGACTAGACCGAAGGGAAGCACATCGCGTAGATGCCATCAATGACTAGTTGACTTGTTCGATAAGGATGCGTGTCCTCTTCGACCGAGTCAACTAGTCCTGTGGTTCCAGAGTGCATAACCTTCCCGTTTCCCTCCCAACACGATAAGAGGAGGAGTGGCCAGTCCTTAGATATCCAGTCCGTGGTTGATAAATACCCCTCCCAATACAGGGTGTTCCAAGTGCGTCTGTCGTTTTTTTAGTTCTTACTAATATTGTCCGAAGTAGTTAATTTTTGTGTAGCTTGTGTGTTGTGCGCTGAACCAGGCGCCTCAGTACCATCAGGTGGTTGAATGCAGAAGTTACTATAGAATAGGGCACCTGGTTAGGGGTGTGACAAGCTACAAAAAAATAACAGCTTCGAGCAAAATTTCCCATAGCTAAAAGGACTAATATAGTTGGAACACCCTGTATGGCTGTTAAAAAAAAAAAGCGAACTTTTTCTATACAGACTCGATTGCTCAATTTGCAACATTTTAAGCACTGTCCCCTTCAAAGTAGTTCCGTCTACTGGTGATAGACAGTTTTTAATATTTTCTGTCATTGTCGGAATGCTTCCTGGAAAGCACTTTCTGTGATAGCACGCAGTGCTCTTGTCGAATTGTCCTGAATCACCTCTATGGTTCGGAAATGACGTCATTTCAAATTCGTTTTAAGTTTTGAATAGAGCAAAAAGTCTGCTGGGGCTAAGTCTGGAGAATAGGGTAGATTGGCACAACGGATGTCTGATGTTTTGCCAGATAACTGATGACAAGGAGCGATGTGTCTGGCTTTCCCACAATAGGCCTTTCCTGGGCACAGTTGCCCTCGAACGCACTAAAACATTCTGGTACAACACTGTTTGTCTGCAAATCTGACAACATGGTCCAAATTCATAAAGAAAAATGCCTTTCCAATCCAAAAACACAACCCACATCACCTTGATCTTTGACCGACTTATCTGTGCCTCTTTTGGTCGAGGAGACCCTTCCCAAGTATGCTTGGTAAAGAAATGGAACTGTCTCGGAAAAATTTTTACCTATTTATTAGCGAAATCACACAAACACTTTGTTTTTCAAGCTCGCTCATTTTCACTTTCTCACTAATTCGAAGAACAGCTTGTCATAGTGCTCACTTAAGTGGATGTATCTCCATGACCAGTGGTCATAGTGGAATATGGCAAATGTCAATTTGTTGTCAAAACATGTCTCTAGGTGCTGTCAGTAGCCTCAATACGCTCTTTGTGCCGGTTGAGGCCCTATTTAAAAAGTTTGGTTTATTTTTGAACAGCCCTCGTATATTTCAAATAAATCCAAACATTAGCAAACAGAACTGGACTAGGATTTTGCTTCTTAAGGATAACATTAATATGGCTTTCTCTGTTTCAGATCAAGGAACTTAACCTCGACAATTGCAGAAGCACTGTGATAGTCGGATTAACTGACGAGTACACCAACCTGGAGACCCTGAGCCTTATCAATGTGGGTCTGACGAGCTTGAAGGGGTTCCCAAAACTGCCTAGCTTAAAGAAGGTAGGAATGGTTTAGACCAGTGAATAATGCTAACTAAACAAATAGGGAATTTGTAGGCCTACTGTAGCCTGCTGCCTTTTTTTTACTCTCCAGAAATGAAGATTGTTTGTGGCAAAGGTGCACAATAAGGTTAATGAAACATTGAAAGGTAGAATTTCAATTGTGACAAGCAAATGAGATGCAGGGGGCAACATATTGCAAATTTTCAATATATTTGGAATATCTTGGCGTCAGGAGTTAAATGGAATTTGCTGATACAGTAAAACTTCAATAAGTCTAATCTCCATGGGAAAAAACTTCGAGTTATAGAAGATTTGAGTTAGAGAAGTTTGGATTTTTTAACCCTTAACTAGTGACCTGGAAAATCCTAACACTCATGGTGACCTGGGGTGTTTAAAGACCCCAGGGGATTTTTTAAATATAAATTGCCTTTAATGATAAATATTTGCTTTTTAATTCTTTTACACAACACCTGCAACTGTTTTCTACAATTTGATTTAATTTTCAACTCTCTAGCTGCCATAGAACGGAATTTTAAAAAATCATATACCTAACCATGCAATATTTTCATAACAAAAAAATTGCACCTGGGGTCTTAAAAGACCCCAGGTCACCAGTTAAGGGTTAAAGCCCATTACTCTATAAGGAAGCCTACCGTTATATCCAGCGACGAAAGGTGTTCAAAACTTGTCACTATCACACACAATGTTCCTCGTTATTTTGTTGTAAAAGAAATCTCCGTTATGGACATTTGCCTAGACTCTTAGATTCAAGGATTCAATTGTCACAATTGAGTCAAACACTTCATTTGGTACATGTGGTAGATGGAGATCAGGATATTGAAGCATTTCTGTATATGTCTACTCTTGACCCTTCGGCTGGGAAATGAGAAAATTTTCCGTACTCGCCAACATGAACTTCGACTTAGGGAGACTGAAAATGCATTGATATCCCATGGTAAGGCCCTGCCTGCACTTCGAGTTATGGAGAACTTCGAGTTGTAGAAATTCGTGTTAGGGAAGTTTATTTCCTATTATTTTACATTGTGACCAACCAAGCTCGTCATTTTCTTCGACTTATAGAGAACTTCGACTTAGGGAAGTTCGACATAGAGGTTTTACTGTATTTTAATATAAAGGAGGAGGCACAAAATATATGGGCGAGTGGCCTTCCGTTCGATTTGCCTGAAAATAGGATATGTTGCAGCCCAGACCATCCTGATCAATGTTAGATAGGGACATTTCGAGGTAGGACCTACAGGAGCATGCTAATGACCTCCGAAGGTAATAGGGGGAGTAGTAGACTATACAATAAGTCTCAGGAACTCAATGGTTATTGCATTAAATTATCTATTAATCTTTATTACCTATTCATCTGGTTCAAATTCTACTCCTTGAAGGTTGTCATCTGGAGTTTCCTCCAGCTGCACTTCAACATTCATTGGGTCAATGTAAGGAAGCGAGGTTTCTCTCACAGCAGTCTTCTAGCCTCTTCGATGAATAGCAATTAGCATGCTCCCTGTAGGTCCTACCTCGAAATGTCCCTATCCAACATTGATCAGGATGGTCTGGGCTGCAACATATCCAATTTTCAGCCAAATCGAACGGAAAACCAGATCATATCCCATATGACCTTCGGAGGTCAATAGCACGCTTCCTGTACGTCCTACCTCGAAATGTCCCTATGTAACATTGATCAGGATGGTCTGGGCTACAACATATCCTATTTTCAGGCAAATCAAACGGAAGGCCACTCGCCCATATATTTTGTGCCTCCTCCTTTTATAGCAATGGTAGATGATGCCCAATTTTTAACCTTACGACGGTGACGTACGAAAAGTTCTCCCTCCGGTGATGTGGGCAATTTTTGTGACCGTGTCACATTTTCAGTTATAACAAGCGGTGAAGGGAAACTCGCGGACAATGCCTAGGTAAACTTATAGTACTTGCAAAACTAATTGCAGTTGGTAAAAGGTTGGAAACCACTGCACTACACAGTCCGATGTTGAACTCGATTGCGCATCTACTGGCCAAACGGTTGATCACAGGAAATCAAAAAATTGTTCATTTGACTCAGCTCATGAAACTATACAACATATGTGAAATGAGCCCGATATAAACCACTTGAAATTTCGACTTTGAGCTCCTCTAGCGGTCAAACTGCATGGTAGATTTTCTTCGTCCTTCAGAACAATTGGCCTTAAGGTTAAGGTCTATCAACTGACCAAGTCTCATCGAAATCCATCTGGCTCAACTTTTCCTTTAAGAACTTCACCATGTCCTTTGGGCCATAATTACCATTCCTTTTCATTTGTAAAAATAAGCATTTCTGCACTTTCTGATAATATCTTCCCATTGCCCTTGGTATTTCAAAAAAGTTGTAAATCCACAATATTTTTACCCTTTATATGCTGATCGTCACTTTTTTGCTATGATATCTTTGCTTTTTAGACTTTTTCTCAACATCAAAAAAGAGTATTATAGAATGGCTCTGTCTGTCCGTCCATCCGTCTGTCTGTGGACAGGTATCAGGGCCTAAACCACAAGAGTGACAAACGGTTTTCGGATTCGGATTAAGTGCGACCTAAATAGGTTTCATGGTCAACTTCCGGGGACCCGCCACTTCCAGTTTTCCGGGTTCACTTTATCGGCACGAATTTACTTTATGTGTGGGTTATCGTTGGATTTCGAAATTAGTTTCTGTGGATTCCTGACCATATGTGTTGGGGATTTAGCCAGGGTCTTATCTGACACTCTCGCATAGGGGTTGTGGCATTAATTCCTGACATTGGACATGTTTGCGATGCGCGTCCTCGGCCGCCATGAGAAAAAGTCTACTATAATCACGCTCATGTGATTTGCCAATCTTGTTTTTATTCACACAACTGTACAATTCACCACTGCCACAAAAAAAATCTTCATACCTAGAGCAAGGAAGTAGTCCTACAAATTCCCTAGCTATTTTTTTAACATTATTTTCTTAATTGTGCCCTAAATACAGTGTTACTGTTAGTAATGGAAGTATACCCATTATGTAACTTTTTCTTGAAATGCAGTAATTCCACTGCATTTCTGACCCACAAAACAGAAACCTGTTCAATATGGGAAATTTAAGTGGAGAGGTGCAACGCTGCTACAGACAGGTTTTACTACTTGATATTCTTTCAGAACACAAACCCATGCAGTGGTGGTGCACGTGTGACCAGGACTTTGGGAAACACTTGACAAAATACTGCTTTAGAAAACTGTGAGGAGAATTTCAAAATATTATTATATATTTCAGCTCGAATTGAGTGACAACCGAATTTCCGGTGGCTTGAACCTGCTTAATGCAAGTCCCAAGCTGACTCACCTCAACCTAAGCGGAAACAAGATAAAGGACTTGGATACACTGGAACCCCTGGTGAGTAATGTTTTAGAAGCTTTGAGATTTAGAGTTTGATTCTTGTGGCCTCCTGGTAAGGTGCGAGACTTTAGGTAGATATGGGCCTGCAGGCCTCACCAAGCAACTTGGACAGGGCCCAGGAATAATGGCATTATTTGGAACATTTTCAAGTTAGTTGTGCGGATCAGGAGGATAGAGGGAGCCTGTGGAATTGGGCAAATTCCCACCCCTGTGTGAGGAACAAGGGACAATTGGGAGTCAGAATTACGTGCCAGGGGGATGCTCGAGGACAGTTTAGAGCAGTGCTTCCCAATCTTGTTTGTTGGGGGCACCAAAAAAATTGTCTCTTGAAATTCGCGACCCCCCCGAGGTGCACATTTTTATCCCCCAACATGAAAAGACAGGTAAACAGTGAAATTAAAATCATTGAAAACTATTGGCGAGTGTCTTGAGTTGTCCTGGCATAATTTTTCAGTGAGCTAGATAAAAGAATCATTTTGGGAAAATACTTCTTTTTACCCTTCCTCATGACTGACGGTTTGGGAAGCACTGGTTTAGAGTGAGCATGGTAGTAATTTATTTGCCTGAACTCTAATAGCAGGATCTCTGCTTCGCCATGGAAACCAAGATGATTGGAACGGGGCAGGGAGATATAGCTATCAGTGTGGTGCTTACAGTGAATTTACATGTTGTCAGACTGCAAGAAGCTTAAGACTTTTCCCACCTGGAATCCCAATAAGATTATGAATCTGCAATACCACTTCTGTAGTTTAGGGGATGGCATCACATTTATTGGGATTTGCAGTTGGAGGGTCTGCAAGTCCAGGAGAATTCAGTCCTTAACCAATCAGTAGAAGTAACCTTAATTTGACGGGTGCCATTTCATATCTTTTGCAAAGGAATTCCAGGATTTTGTTTTTCTCTTACCAGCACAATTTTTAGTCGAAGTTGTTCATAATAATGTGAGATGAAAAAGTGAAATTTAGTTTTGTTCTATAGATTCGGGTAGTGTGAAAATCTGTATACCATTAAAATTCTTGATTTTTTGTGTGGTGCTTCCGATTGTCCAGTGACCACATAAAGGGAGGAGCAAAGATGCGTGCAGGGCAGTGCCTCTGGTGGGTGGGAGGAGGTGCTATTCATTTGCTTGCTGTCAGTGGAAGGGAAACTGCACTTTCACTAGATCCCCTCATCGCATAACAACAGCCACAGGCCTAGAAAAATGCAAGCAAAGGGAGTGTTTTTCTGTCTCAAAAAAATCAGCCTCTATCTACAAGGGTTAGTCGGAAAGTAAGTTTCGCGATGCTACAGTTACGATTCCATGCGATGGATCGGGTCAAAACGAGCATGAACAGGTACTATCAGGTTCAATTAGTTCTGGCCACTTTATCCTGGTCTTGAAGCTACCGTTTGCACAGGCCCCACGGTGTACCTCTCTTCACTAAGCTGTGGGACCGGAAGTAGTTGTTTTTATTGTAACTGTCGGGACTTGCACTCATCTGTGGGGACATTTTCCCCAGTTGCGGGGACGTTTACGGTCCCCACAAGAAAATTGCGGGTTTGCTTTCAAATAGTGGGGACAAGTCCCCACTATTTCCAGTTGCAGGGTTTTAGAAAAGTCCATTTTTTCTCAGCCTAGGTTACGTAGGGTAGATTAGGATAAGTAGGTTAGGGTAGGGTAGGGTAGGTAAGGGTAGGGTAGGTTAGGTTACACTAGCTTTGAAAAGTTGTCTTTTCCACGTCCCCACACCTAATAGGCCAATTTATTTATTTACCCCGTGATAACCCGATTAGGCTTTCTAGGGGGGTGGATTACCACCATTTAGAATAATTTGTCAATTTTTCTTCAGTCAACGAGCAAGGAATTCGGGAAATGGGGTAGGGATAGGGATTGTTGGGGAGGGGACATTTTGGCAGGTGCAATGTCTTAAACGTTTGGGCCATGTGCAGTCCCCCAGAGGTTAGGTTGCCAGACACCTCCTAGGTGCAGGTGTCAAGAGACCCTCCCGACGCAGGTGAAAGGGAATTCCCAGGCGGGGATCGAACCTGGGACCTTTCACTCAGCAAGCCGAGACGTTACCATCTCGGCCACCACACCTCCCCGAGGCCAACTGAATATTTCAATACACCCTGCCACAAGGCACCACGAAAAACAAAATAAGACAAACCTTTACTGTAGTGTGTTTGGACTCAAGAATCGTTGCTGCAATGTGGTAATGTTAAGTTGGTGTTGTTATTTTTCCATTTTTCAACATTTTTTGATGAATAATTTTCACATAGCTACTGTAATTTTCAAACCGGTGTTAATGTGAAATGATGTAAATGAAGCGGGATAAAACAAGTACTTCCTGTACAGTATAGATTCTGGACTAGGAGTGATTAATCTATCATCTTTTCTCCTTCCCCCCCTCTCAAGTCATCAACTTGGGCAGAGATACACCCTGTAGAGCAGGTCCATTAAAAGAAGAACATTGAAATGCAATCATTAACATTAACAGCATTTTCCCATTGTATCACTACATCTGTTTTATTGCAACTGTTCCAGACACAATTTGTGCCTTATTAGGTCATTTTACTTGGGGATGAAAAGTTCTGCATGCCTGAATATCATGGGTTATCCTAAACATTTTTAGGCTCCTGTCCTGCTCCCTCTCTTGATGGCAGAAATCCCCCACTGCCAATCACTTAAGGGGAGATCAAGAGAATTGGTACCTTCTTCGAGTTCCATCTCTGGCCAAAAGAGGAGACACTCGATGCCACCCTCCCTACACAGAAGAAGGGCCGCGTTGCAGTTGACCATTACCTCTAGTCACAATAAAAACAGTGAAAATTATGGTTCTCCCAACTGCTAGTAGTTCTCAAATCAGTCAAATTTTGACAAAATTATTATTTGCCGAGAGGTTATAGCTAAACATAAACATCGGCTTCATTGGTCAGGAGCACCAATTTTTTGCGCGTTTTTGGGTGCTTGTTACGACATCACGTACAATTTCACGACTGTGTTAATTACTCCCGCATGCAAATTACTTTTAAAAATACTATATTCATGATATGGGGAAAGTACCACCAACATGTGTAAGAGAGAGGTCAGTTGCACTTAAGAGAAAAAATTTCGGTTCAGGTGTTGTTAGTTAGCGAGAATTTTACTTCCAAATTCTCTTTATCCCCCCCCCCCTTAACCTAGCCCTGTCATACTATTTTGTCTCTTCTGATGCACATTCTTCCTAAATTTCAACATGTCACAATCTGTATGACAGCGGTTCTCAAACTGGGGTGCGCCCCCCTGGGGGGGCGCGAAGGGGTGGCAGGGGTGGCGCGGGGCGAATCCAAAAATTATGTGACTCGAAACAGGACAAAAGTCGCACTGATTAGGTAAGAACTACTTCTCAGGGCTTACTGTAGCATGCAGTTCTGCACAGTTCATGCAGTTCTAAAAGCCAATGTGCAGTCCTGAATAAGGATCTGTACAGTCAGATAGTAGCAGACAAGTCTGTTATATCCGGATTCAACGGCGCTTGGACATTGGCACTGCTGGAAATATGAAGGGACCGATCTTTCTACTTGCTTATATCCGATGTGCTTACAGTATAGGAGGATTCCACTGTACTTTGTCAGTTATTACATTCAGCTAAGACTGTGTGACCTTGAACAAAAAAAAAAAATCGTGGTCTTGTTCGGTTTGGGGGGAGATCTGAAATTACTTTCTAGGGGGGCCCGATGTGGCAAAGTTTGAGAACCGCTGTATGAACTAACATTTTAAGTATAACTCAGATGTGGTTGTGAGACTGCTGAACTTGTATTCATGGTGCTGTTTTGTGTCTTCCAGAAAGAGTTCAAGAATCTGAAGAATCTCGATTTGTTCTATAATGAAGTGACGTCGATTGATAACTACCGGGACAAAGTGTTCAACCTCATTCCCAGCCTCAAGTACCTAGATGGGTATGTAATGACAAACATGGTGGACTAGTTGCTTGAATATTAAAATCCTGCTGTTCTGTGTTAATATGCTTTGCTGCTGTTTCTCCAGGTACGATCGTGATGATAAGGAAGCTGAAGATAGCGAAGTGGAAGAGGATGAGATAAATGGGAATGATGATGAGAGTGAGGAGGAGGCCGAGGCGGAAGCAGAGCATGATCAAGGTACACTTCCAGACAGTTTGAGATGTGGCCCCACACGTTTACAAAATTTCACTGCCTTTGAACAATACAGTTGTGGTTGTCCCTGTAATGCAATAGCAAAGCATTCTCTCTTTCATGTTGTATATTCAACATATGGCTGGAACCAAGCACCACTCACCTTTCATAATGCATAATGACAAGAGCAGTTGGGAGATTGATGAATAGTTACTCATTTTACTGCACCATTGACTTTGCAGATGAGGAGGAAGATGGAGAGGAATTTGATGATGAAGAAGAGGAGGAGGAGGAAATAGATGAAGAGGGAGATGAAGTGGGGCTAGAAGCCATATACAAAGATAACCTGGAAGTTAGTGTTCAATTATAAGTTAACATAAGTGCAATTATAATTTATTACAGTTTCATTAACTATAACATGTGCCACATACCCACATCTGTATGGCAGAAACAACGAGATATAAATAGGATAGAGGCCGTAAAGGTCGGCCATCTTTGGCGGCCATGCCACTTCACGGCAAGAACACGCGCGAATTTGAATTTGCTGTATTTCTAACCCTGTTCTCCTCTGTGTACACTCCTGCCTCCTGGCGGGGCTGGGAATAAATCGTGGGCTGAGAATCATCTTCGGTTAACTCCACTTTTTAATTTTTTTCAGGAGAGTCATTTACATATTCAGAACTGAATAATTCTGTCACTTGTGGACTTGAACGAAACTGTTTCCAACTCTCAGAAGGTTTATGATGCCATTATTACAACCTACGTTGGGTGGATATAAACGAACATAACACATCCAATGTCAATCTGCTGTTGGCTCGATTGCATTGAAAAATGGAGATAACCGAAGATGATTCTCAGCCCGCGAAATGGTGACTTTCACCAGACTGCCTTTCATTCCCAGCCCCACCAGGAGGCAGGAGTGTACACAGAGGAGAACAGGCTTAGAAATACGACAATTTCAAAGTTCTTGCTGTGAAGTGTCATGGCCGACTTTTACGGCCTCTATCCTATTTATATCTCGTTGTGCAGAAATGACATGTATACTGGCAAGTCCTGTTGGCATCCTTGACGTGGAAGGGTGGAAGGTGGAAGAAAGGGGGGGAGAGATATGGAAGCCTTTTCATATTCTGACTTATTAAAACTTGGTGCAGGGAAGTCCACAACATTTCCACCAATATATGGCCTGTGTATTTGGATATGGAAAACCTCAGCTCTAGAATACTGAAATCCATGGTCTCTTGAAGTCCTTTATATCCAGAGTTAACTGTAATCATAGGATACCCAGTGATAGGTCTGCTGTGTTATATTAGGGTATAATTTGATTAACATTATATTTTATTGAATGAAATTGACTGTTGATGATTTTATGTTCTGAGAGGAATGGGAAAACCCCCCGAAGAAAACCTATGTGAGCACGATATCCTGAAAACTTGCCGCCGGTCAATTCGCTTCTGTCAAATTGGCTGCGGTCACAGTTGCTAGATCAAAAGGCTATGGCTGTAAGGTTTTTGCAGAATATAAATGAGAGTACAGAAATACAACACAGTGTTTATAACCCCTTCGCTACCAGATAGGCCCGAACCACATAGATTTTGGATTTCGCCTACTCCGAAGATATGAACAAGATATTTTACCAATAATAACAGCCATACTTACCAGATCTGGGAAAACACTACGAATGTGTCTGGAAAAATTTTACTCGTCTAGAAGTCCCTCAATTACTTTCCAAAAACAAGGCTATAAAAACTCTAAATTGGAGTACTGCTGGCCAACTTTTAGGCTGATTTAATTAGGAAATGCGTGAAAATATGCGGAATAACAACCTTGAGAACCATGCCATACGAATTTGCTGAAATCATTGTACTTTGCGAGAAATAAAGTAATACTTATTTGCGGCTTTCTGGCACTTCGGAAAACTCCAATTTGGGAGTTTTCGGAAGTGTCAAAAGCCGTAAATAAGTAATAATTTGCCCACCAGATTTCAACACTACTCTCCGACAAGGAAAGTAAAAAATATGCCTATATTTCCCCATTGACATCATTCATAAGTTTCATAAGTATTACAAACAATCTCATAACACTAATCAATATTCGAGAATTAATTACTAATCATATTCAGAACATGAAGGTGCAGCCATTATTTCCTGAGTTAAAATTCAAACACCTGTATCTTAAAAAGCTGAAGCAATACTGAGCAGAACTTGCATCATTTGCTGTGACTCGACTGAAGCACACTTGACTTTAGTAGCAGAAGAACTAGTGCAAAAAAATTAAATGTAACAACTGTGCAGGTGTCCCCTATAGGGATGCTCGGATATCTGGGTTAAGCAGTGGTTCTTGTTGAAGACCCTGCATATGCTGGCATTCATGTACTGATTGTAAATGTCTAATATCATTTGGTTTTTAATGCATTACTCCTTAACATACAACAAATTATACAGGGTGTTTCAGAGTCACGGGTCAAGTGCGTGCGAGGGGGTGGGGAAAAAATCGTAGGTGGCGACAACCCCGGTCGGTTTTATAAAACAATTAGAAATACGGGAGTAATCAATTATTTTATTACTCCGTGACGTCACATCCTTTCTGTCCGAATTGACTTGCGCGGACTGGCAAGTGCCGTGGGTTGAACCTGGTTGAACGGCTTTTTAGCCTTGCGGGTTGCACTGAAAAAGGCGCTCTCCTGCTATACCGGCAGGGTACTGTACACACTACTGTACAGTAGTA